>CAIGRO010033517.1:0-35212 GCA_903798355.1 Fraxinus baroniana | reverse complement strand
TGGCTATCAAACATAGCCTTAATGAGAAATTTTTTCGATTATTATAATTTTTCCTTACAAAATATATATTTTAAGTTAAAAGATAATTAAAAAGAATAAGAGAAAAGAAAATTTATTTATTTATTTTTTTAACAAAAATAAAAAAAAAAGCCTCCATAACCCACGTAAATCTTCTTTTTGCCTCCAAAATGTTCTCACCAAAATTAATTCACCCTCGCTTTGCCGCTTCATCTTAATCACGTCCAAACTTAGGGATGGCAACGGGGTGAGTGTGAAACGGGTCGGTCATTCTCACCCCCAACCCATCGGGTATTTTTGTTACCTTACACAATCCTCATACCCGTTTAAAGCGGGATGGGACAGGCCCCCTGCCCCATTTATCGCTCCATTTATTTTTTTATATTTATTTTATTTTTTATGTCTTTAATTTGTAAATATTATTACTTTTTTTTTTACCAATTTGTTAGAAACAATTTATGTTCTCTTTAAAAATATGATAAATTTATTATTTTTGTTTGATAAAAAACTTAAATTTAAAATTAATTTTAAATGAGAAGGGGACAATGATTTCCATGCCCGTCCCATACCCACTTCGGGGCAATGAACCTCACCCGTTCCCGCCCAAACCTAACTCGGATTCTTCAATTGACACGACATTGATTTTTCATCAACAAATTTCGGCTTCATCTACAGCAGATTTTGTGTTCTTCAATTAGTCTTCAAGATTTGCACATCAATCCTATTTATTTTTTTGGTTTAAACAAATGATTTTGATTTCATTCTATATGCACACATCGCAATTGTACTTGGCTAATTTGGGATATGCTAAGAGTCTCCTTAGGCTATAGTTCAATCTACGCATTATTGGCCTTCGATTTATTATGATTTTAACTGTATTGTTTTATCATTAGATTAATTTGATTTATGTTATATATNCCTATTTATTTTTTTGGTTTAAACAAATGATTTTGATTTCATTCTATATGCACACATCGCAATTGTACTTGGCTAATTTGGGATATGCTAAGAGTCTCCTTAGGCTATAGTTCAATCTACGCATTATTGGCCTTCGATTTATTATGATTTTAACTGTATTGTTTTATCATTAGATTAATTTGATTTATGTTATATATACAAGCTGAATTGAAATGGAAACTAGGCTTCTAAATATTTGAGAGCACAGCTCCACCAGTCAACATCTTTTTATATGTATTTATGTTACCGAGTGTTTGGGTCTTAAGTGCACAAGATACCCGTGAAATGAAATTCTGGAATTTCTAATTCACTATTGTATTTAGAAGTTTCTTGTCTCGGAATTCACTCTACATATTTTACTTCATTCTTGAGCTTGGATAGTTACTGAGCTTGGAGCTGTATTTATGTTATTGAGTCTGAGCATTTTACTGATGCACTGGAAAATGGCTTGTAGAAGAGCAAAAGTAGTTTTTATTTTGAGTGTGCGCGTGTCCATTGGTAATATGCATTGACTTACTGAACATGGACTAACGAAGAATGCTTCACTTCTTAGTGTTTTAGTGAAATGTTGGCTTGAAATCTAACGATTGATTGGTAATGTCACTAGTTATTGCACCAAAGAGATGGGAAAGGGAAAGTTGACTTGGCCTGAGTGGTATAGATTTGGTCAGAGTGGAATTTTGTTGAATAATGCTATATGTACATTCTTCTTTACCACTTGGATGACATTTTCTCGTATATGGAGGAAATCTGTGCAGTGATATGATGGATGAATTGAAAATCAAGAGTGTAGATGTTGCCACGTGAAAGAGCGTAAAAGAAGTTGTAGGGGAGAGTATACATGTAGTATGATTGAATTTTGTTTGTGTTCTGGACTTTTTAAACTGAAGATAGATTCAGATGATTGTCTGTATTTTTTAATGCCCAACTGGAAACTGGAATGCCCACACAGTTTGTGCAAGTTTAATGCTTAGACAGATGAATTTCAATCATAGTTAAATTAATGTTGCTATTATAACATCACAAGTTCAATCTATTAACTGCTTGGTTGGGACAAATGTGTGTATATTCAATTGAACTTATAGACTATATCATGTGGAAACAACACATTTCCTGCTTTTATCTGTTTGTTTGATTCTGTTTGGCCTGATAAAATGAACATAGTTTTTCAATAGAATTGTTGGATCTTTTCCTACAAATAAAGTGTTTGTAGAGAGAGATAAAGTTTAGCTCACAAAATAATTAGTACCATGTTGCCACAATTTTTTAATTGTTGGGAAAAATGTGTATATCTTAGCCTACAAATATTCTTTCCACACGAAAAATTATTTGTAGGGCATGATTTAGCTCACAGCATAATTTGTAGGGAAAAACTTTTTTGGTACATGGGCAAAAGTAACTTTAGCAGACGAATGATTTTGTCAGGGGAAAACTTACAAGACATATTTTATTTGTCTCCAAATGGTTTGTAAGGAAAAACTTTAGCTCACAAATTTCAAAAATTTATTGTCTCTTACCTCGATGTTTGCCTCACAAATATGCCTACAAAACTTTTTCGTCTGCAAATGTTTTTTCCCACAAATAAGAACCTTTACCTACAAATAAATTTTATAGGGAAAACATAAAATTCTTGTATCGTGATATTCATATTCCGGCGGTTCCCGCCACCAAAGTTCCCAAGATTTGTTTATCACTTAACTGACTTGATTGTTGGAGTGTTCACGGTCACTTTCACTATCACCGAAAAAGGCCACGAGCAATTAACGATGTGTTACAAGTGTACATGAAGGAGCATACGTGGAGTTGCTTTCCATTGGCTATGCATCGGTCCAACTACTGGGGTCAACAGCTTCAATGCCAAACTTGGACTTATAGTTTGTGTAATGCCCATTGCCGTGCGAACGAAGGTGCTGTTTCGTTTTTCATTCTTTTGGTTTCTGTTGCGTCCAGTGAGATTTTCCACAGTATCTTGGTGTCTCCGTTGACTTCAAGCCGCCATCTTTGAATGCCATGTGAATATTTGATAAATAAGACACAATCTTACGTAGTTTACATTGCTACCAAAATATCAGGAATTGGACAACTCCATTGATCCAGTAATTGTGCCATTTCTACGATGCTTCTGGTCTCCAAGTCTAAACAATGCTGTTGATGAATCCGATTCATCATCCGTGTCAAAGTTCCATTTAACTCGTAGGAATTCAACTCATTTAAATAATATAAAATGTTTATTGATTACCCGACTTAATTTTTTTTTTACTTACCTCGAATTCCACGGTCGACTTTTCAGAGATCTGGACGTCAGTTTTGACATAGAAAAATGGAGAATTGTCGATATTGTCACCACCAAAATCTAAAAATTCAATCTCGTGAAAAATTGGGGGATCATCGTAACTGTCATCATATAAATCGTACACTTTTTTCACCTTTGAAAGTAGCAAAAAGTGTTTTCTTCACATATCATAGGTTCGTCATTGGACTTGGTGAACAAAGACTTTTCTCCATCAAGAACTTGATTGTACTATGATACCAAATTGTTCGTAGTATGAAGTGTGAAATAAATGTGAATGAACATAAAATGAAAATCACGTTGATCCAAATAGAATACCACGAATTTAAGGATCAATTATTCGTTGATTAAAATGTGAATGCCAGGATTGGAAAATTGTCGCTCATAAAATGCTATTTTTTCTATATTGTTTTTACTTTTGACAAGTTAAATATATTTTATTTTTTCCTAATATGATCACTAACAAAAATTATTCGTACCATATATATTTTTTACCAACACGAGGAACAAAACATTGAATTCAGTATATGAAACAAAGATGAGTAGAGCATTGGGTTATAAATATTCCATGTCTTTACAGAGACCTTTGAAATCGATAAACAAACTTACAAAAATGATTAAGAAGGAAGAGAATACGAGGGGAAATAATTGAGAGTGATGTTTTCAGTGATCATTTACGTGAGCCAACTAGGTGGTCGAGTTTTCTGTGAATATCGATCCATAATGCTAGCTAGTTGTGGATAATGTAGCGGTTTTCCCATATTGGACAGGTGCAGGTTGGTGTTTTCCCCTTCCACTCCATACCGCAAGTATAGCAAAACTCGTATCCACATCTGCAAGGACAATACAAGCAAGAGTTACCGCCTTCAGATAAGAATTTCTGAAGAATAATGCTACTTGTACATAGTATAATGATGAGAAGTTTTTATTTTTATTTTATTTGGTTGAAGAAATTTCGATCCGATCATATTTCACCCCATCAAATGGATGTAAATCATTATGTAAGTTATTATGTACATGTAGCATAGCCAATTTCTGAAGATTAGTTCATTGTATAAGATAGGTTGGCAGAAGAACTCCATTAGAGATAAATGGCATTACTCTTCAAAGATACCTGCAAGTTATGTGGAAGCAACCAACAGCTAGTTCAATCATGTTGCTGCATTTCTTACACTGGCGCCACCGTTCTTTTTTAGCAAGTGAATCCAACGCGGCATCCCCCGAACAGGAATAGATATGGGAACTTTTATAATCATAACACGACATGTTCTCATGCCAAGGCACCTTGCAGTTGACGCAAAAAGACTCGTAACACTTAATGCATTTCCCAGCCCCTGATTCTTTAGCATTCGTGCATTTCATTTCTGAAAATTCCAAAGCCTCGCGTTTCGACATGAGCGTGGAGCACCGGGAATTTGGGCAATAAACTCTCTCCGTAACAGGAATACGAGCTTCCTTTATGCGTTGAGTCATGATCTCGACTAACTCTGGTGTTAATAACTTTGTGCAGCTGTCTATTTCCAGATCAGACCGGCAACCTTGAAAAGGACACTTGGGCACAATCCCTTGGCGCAATTGTACCTGGACATGTTTCTTCACACAAGAAAAGCAAAACCTGTGGAAGCAGTATTCAACTGAAAACATCTCGACTACATTGACAATCTCCAAGCAAATTGCACAAGTTTCCTTCGAATTTGTGCTATGACTATTCATTGTATATGTCACCACCTGATATTGACAGTAATAACATGAAGTTGAAAGGCTTCATCCTATGGAGAATTGACGCTTGAATAAGTAGGAGTATACAAAGGAAGTCGGAAGGTTTCGTGTTATTGGAAATTGTTGATTAAATAGGGATTGCAAGAGTCCTATTTTTCCTAAACAACTTTAGTGGAGTTTAAGATATCATCCAAGTACATTTGATAATGACAAAATTATTTACAATGATCTTCACATCTTTTTGCGAGTATTTTTGGTTTTATCTCTAATAATTGTTGCCAAAAGGTGCGCCGTGATAGCATGACAATACTTTTTATCGATTAAATAAAAAGTAGATATTTTTTTAATTTTTGCGATGTGACTCTTCTTTTTCCTAATAAATTAATAAAGATTGTGTTTCTATATGCTCGATCACAAATTTACAACATTGATAATCAGTTTTCAAATAAGAATTTAAATAAGTTGAGACAATATATTTCTGGAGTCGAGTGCCTTTATTTCTGGAGTCGAGTGTCACAGTCTCACAGACCATAAAGTGGCTACTAGGATGAAATACCTATACACGAGATGTTATGCAACTCCATGAGAATTACACACATTGAAGAAAGGAATGTTTTGCCAATTGAAGTCATATAGATCCATTAGTGGCAGTCAAATCATCCAAATCATCACCCCCTGCATCTTCATCAGACGATAAATGTTTTAAGATTTGGAATTCCATCTTAAAATGTCAACTTTATTAAGAGAAGTAGCTTAAACACTTATAAATTGGTCTATATTTTCATCTTTATTCGATGTGAAATTTTATCCCTTAACATGCCCCCCACAAGATGGTGGCTCGTTTGAGCAGACTAATCTTGAAATTCGCGTGATCAATTTTTTTTTTTTTTGGAGTCTTAATTGAATCGAATTGCTTGTTGGAACTTAATATGTTCTGATACTATGTTAAAATTTGAGATTCTATCTTAAAATGTTAACATTATTAAAAAGAATAGTTCGAACTCTTATAAATTGGTCCATATTTTAATCTTTATTCGATGTAAGATTTTACCCCTTAACAAAAAGAACCAGCAAACATGCCCCATGCAAGTGCCCATTCAAGCACATGAACTACTCTAATCCCTCGCCCTGCAAGTTGAGATGCAGTCATACTCTAGACTCGGGTCCCACAATATGAACATTGTATTTTCTCCTCAAACTCGACCCAACGGTTTATCAAAAACTCTCGGGTCCTCGACTGTTTTATTCCCAAAATACCTCTCCATAAATACCTAAATTGTAGTATTTGCCCCTCCCTGGATGCTCACACGTGCCTCTCAAACTTATATGCAAAAAGTGAGCCATAATGGCACTCATGTTGATATGGTATCAAAAGGATAGTCAAAGAGCATATGAGAATTATACAACCCTATAAATAGTGGTGGCAATGAGCTGGGCCGAGTCGAGCCGGCTCGGCCCATACCTGCACGAGCCTAGTTCGTGGCTTATGACCCACAAGCCGAGCTTAAGCTCGGCTCGTTGGGTTTTGGGTGAGCTCGGCTCGTCCCCGAGCTTGCCCAAAACGAGCCAAGTTTCAGCTCTGCTCGAATTATTTTTTATTTTTTTATATTACTAAGCCTAATATTCAGTCTTTAAATTTTTTTTTATAAATTATGCGAGCCACGAGTCGAGAGCTCGACCTAAACGAGTCGCTCGACAAGCTACTCGCCGAGCGGCTGGTCAATTTGTCGAGCCGAGTAGGCTCGGCTACCAAGCCCTCTGCTCGGCTCGTGCTCGGGCTCTTTTTTTACGAGCCCGAGCGGCTCGTGAGCGTCTACATTACGAGCTGAGTGGGCAAGCCGACGAGTCGCTCAGCTCGATTGCCACCACTACCTGTAAATGTTATTCTACTTTAGTAATGTTGTTTAAACACGTGAATAGTGCAAAACATGCATGTGATGATAATTACTGCTACATTGTCTTTTCTGTACAACGAAAATAACACTCATGTCGATATGGTATCAAAAAGCTAGATGAAGCGCATATCAGAAGTGCATAAACCTGCAAATGTTATTTTGCCTTAGTAATGTTTTTTCAGTGAGATCTAACTCCTACGATGTGGAAGAAAAGGAAACGATTTTGATACATTCATTGCTAAGATTCATTTTTCCATAGTTTGAGGGGTTGTAGTGAAAATTACCCAACTTGTAATTTATATGGAGAAATGGTCACAATTTGTTTGTTTGCCCTGCACATGTTTTTCATTCAGTTTGGAGCAAACAAAGAAAATATATTGGGGGATCAATGTGGATTTGGTTTTTAATTTGCATTGCAGTTGGGAGTTGGACCACCACATTACTCAACTATTCGCACCACTATTCTATAGCCTATAGTTGTGGGGCATAAAGTGGAGTATATCATATTAATTCTTCATTATTTCCCTTTCATTTTCTCTCCTCTCTCAACACTTATTGGTTCTATGTTCTATTCATCGTTGAGTGTCAACTTATTATTGTTTGTAAACTTCACCGCTTTAAACAGGTTTGGAAAAAATCAAACTTCCATCCATCCAAGAGAAGCAAATGAATTTTATTTTTATAGAAATTCTAGAGAATGAATTTTTCATTAGGTACATAACAGATCGTGAATTAGTAACTGCATCCAATTTTCAGAAAAAATTTCAATTGTGTCGAACTTTCCTCCCTTGAACTGTTGAACATTCGATAAAGGCGAGCTTGATCTCCCTTTAGTACCCTTTCAGGCCGTTTGATTTCAAAAAACTAACTATTACTGGTCCTTTGCTTAGCCATTTTCTTTAAGCGTTTGTTTGTCACAATTTTTACAAAATTTATTTTCAAATAAAATAATTTTTCGTGTTTACCCATAACTTATCCCTGTTTTTTAATCACATGTTACTAATAAAAAAAAAACATTTTCATTTTAAATGATCTCTTACAAACACAATAAAAAAGGAATCTAATTTTTTGTTTAGGCCGACGTAAGCAATATTTCTTAGGGCTTAGCTTCCGCTAGTGACAGGACTACAACGATATAACTGTGTGTCAGACATGAGCTATTATTCTTGATGAATAAACTGTGAAGTTTGATTGGTTAGTTAAACCTCTGTTGTTGGTTAGTTACTAATATACAATTGCAATTTATGAAATTGGAACTCAAAAGTTCTTTTATTTTTTTAATTAATTATATATATATATATATAGAATGGTTAACTTATATACATATTCGTGGGGTATTATCTATACAACCCTCGAACAAAATTGTTAGTTTAGAATAAATTTTGTGAATAGATCATCACGAGATCTTTTACCTTATAGAAATAAAACTATAAAAATGCAATCAATTTGCAAAATATTATTTTTCATTGCCTACCCAATTTTCAATAGAGTGTAGAAAAAAGAAAAAAAAAAAAACCTATTATTTTGAGTTTGATCTTGACACTTTGGCACCGTTTAGGCCAATCATTTCAAAAACAGTTTTTAAAATCAATGGTCTAAATTTTGTCAACACTTAGGGTTCGTTTGATATACCACATTTTCCATGAAAAATAGAAAATTTTCCAACTTTTGGAGTGTTTGATAGGCAAAATTTTACCGGGAAAATGTTTTCCAACTTTCCAAATTTTTCACATTTTTGAGGAAAACAAATTCTTGATATTTTGGTTGGTAAATATTTTTCAGGTTTTTTTTTGGCAATTGGAAAAAAATTTAGTTACAATGGTAAAAAAATTTATCACTTTTATTGACAATTTTCATGCAAAATAAAGTCAAACGAATGATATTCGGTATGATAATTTTTTTTCAATTTTTTTTGGCAATTGGAACAAATTCTAGACCCAATGATAGAAAATATTATCACTTTANTTTTTTTGGCAATTGAAAAAAATTATATCAACGATTGTAAAAAGTTTGTTCCCTTTAATAGACAATTTTCATGCAAAACAAAGTCAAATGAATAGTATTCGGTATGATAGTTTTTTTAAAAAAAATTATTTTTTTTTTTTTTGGCAATTGGAACAAATTCTAGACCCAATGATAGAAAATATTATCACTTTAATGGATAATTTTCATAAAAAACGAAGCCAAATCGATATCAAACTTTCAACATTTTTCATGAAAAATTATATCAATCAAACACAATTAATTACAATTCTCAGTAAAATAATTTCTAGGCAAATCAATTCCCTATAAAATATTTTTTTTCCACCCATTTTTCACTTTTGCAATCAAACCGACCCTTATTTTGCGAAAAACTAGATTAATTGAGAGACTATTTAGCTTATTATTTTCACGCACCAATCTTGGTGGCATGTGTCCTGATCTAAAACTTAATTGTCAAAAAGACTTTTGAACAACTTTTTGACAATTAAATATTGACTTTTTCATTATTGTAAAGTAGTTAGTTGCTTAAATATCAAACATAGTAAGATTATGAAAAAGTTATCAATTTCTTTTTATTAAATGTGGTGAATGTAGAAAGAGGAAATTACATCTACCCTTAGAATTAGATTTTCAATTTCACAAATCTAATCACAAGTTTAACATTTCAAAAATCAGGTTTTAGTTAATAATTTAAAAACATTTTTTTTATTTTTATATCTATACAGAATAAAATCATTTGATCCCAAACCCTAGAATCATTTGAACCAATCTCATCTCCACTACACTCCACTCCACTCTCACCTCTTGTCTCTCGCCGCCACCTCTTTCCCTCTCTTCCACCACTGCCGGTTGCCGCCGCTTCTTCCCTTCCCCTCCTCTCCACTCTCATCTCTTCTTCCGTCTCTCATTTCCCTAATTATTCCCCCCTCCTAGCTATTGAAAACTTCTGTCGAAGACTACCGAGATCTTGTCGTTACCATGGCACGTCGCGGCTGGTAAATGGTGCTGCGCTCAGCGGCCACTGTGCAAATCGCGGTGGTGGTGGAGAGTCTAGCCGTGAAGTACAGGCAGTCGCAGTACCCCGCATTACGTTATCGCCGAAGTCTTGCGCTGTACTTTTCGTGGCCGCTTGGGAAACTCTGTCGTTCGATCCAACCATCGGTGTCTTATTTGACTCCACCACCGTCAATTCCCTTACAGCTGCCTTGCTTGAATTTGATGGACATGAAATTGGCTCATTCCTGGACCTCGATAAATGCACGAAATTCTGCAAGGGGGTTTAATTGATTTTTGTTGTTGGCTATGAAAGATCTGGCAATGTTTTTGGCGGATTTGGCGGCGATTTGTTGTTATTCAGTGTTTTGAGATAATGGTTTTTGTTGTTGTTGGAGTGGTAGTAGCGGCCGTGGTTTCGTGTTTTGGTATTGTTGGGTGGGGGGGTTTTGGGGTGGTGAGTTGGAGCTCAAAAACTGTTGTGTTGGTGGCATCGTCGTCCTTGCCGTCGCGATGATGGTGAAGCAGTGGTGGCTTTTTGTGGTGGATGCGATTTCGGGGGTGGTGATAGTGGTGGTGGGAGGGTGTGCTGTTTGATTTGTTTGAGATGTTTATTTTGCCACTGGGTGGCGACGGTGGTGGTGCTGTTGGTTCAAGTATGATAGTCACAAATGATTTTGGTGGTGGTCACAAATACTTAGGTTGGTTGGCGACCAATAAACGATATGTGATCAATGAATTTGATAAAATGTGACCAATACATGATGTGTGACTTAAAAATTATTAATTTGTGACCAATAATTTAATAAATTGTGACCTAAATATAATTTATGTTCAATTAATGTGACATTTGTGACTATAAATAAGTATTGTGACTTGTAAATTTTGTGATCTGTGATCGAAAAATAAATTGTGACTTCTAAATTTTTAAGTTGTGACATAAAAATTTTGAATTGTGACCTAAAAATTTTCGTCGGAGGTGGAATACTTGTGGGAATCGGAGCGGTCGTCGAAGATGAGTAGTGATCGGAACGGTAGCCGGAATAGTCCCTGGAGCGGTAGGGGTGGTGAACGTGGGGTGGGTTAGTTATATTATATTAGAATTAAATATTTAATAATAAATTGATTTAATAATTCATTATTTCATAAATAAAAAATTTAAAAACCTGATTTGTGAAATTTGAAACTTATATTTATATTTTTGAAATGGTATAAAGTAAACACCTTATAAATGTATTGTTCCCATGTAGAAATGGATCTATATTACAACATGTAACGAAGTTTACGTCTATTGTAACATTGTAAAGAAACATATTTTAGTAATCCTAGTATCGTGTCCATGCAAAAGCAATCGGGTGTCATAATGTAATTTATTATAATTCTCATTTATCACATTCTTTTGAAAATCTTCAAGTTATAAATTATATTACTTTTTTGAAGAATTGTGTAACCAAATGTAGGGTCAATCCTCTGATTTTCAGGGCTCAAGGAGAACTCCATAAATTAGATCCCTCCAAAATCAACGTAAATGCAAAATCTATCAATGTATTATGCAACATATTACTAACTTAAAACTTAAAGGTAAAACAACAAATAAACATAAAGAACAAAAATTTTATATTATAAAATAACAAAACCAACAATGTTTCAAACAAGCAGTTAAATATTATTCGCTTTGCTGTTTTAGAAGCAGGAACATTAATCATATATGAATAATTTAGCTATTCAATCATTTATTTCTCTATTGATAACATAGTCAATCCATTCAATTTTCCTTGTGACATAGTAGATTGGAGGTAAGTCTTAATCAACTTCTATTTGGAGAAACTCCTTTCTGCAGATGCAACTGTAACCGGTGTGATAAACAAAATCTTGTAAGCAATATAAGCATTTGGAAAACAAACATTCAATTTCTTCAAATATTGTAGTACTTCAATTGTTCTCGTTGCTTCATTTGATATATAGTACCTCAAGACTTGTTACTCCGAACATAAAGCATCTCCACTAATGTTCGAACGCCCATTATGTTCCAATTGTTTCTCAAGATTCATACAAGAGTTCAACAAACTTGAATAAGTTGCAACCCTTAACTTCTTCAAATTAAACAAAAATCCAAAATTTTCATCATATTGTTTGAATTGTTCAAATCGAGTCCTTAGAAAATATAGAGCTTGATCAATTATAAAAACAAAGTATTCAACTTTAAAAGATTTTCAGCTTATAATGGAGCATACTATACAAATAAGAGATGATTTACTTGATTTGGCATAAAGTAACGAAAAGCCTAAAGTAAAGAGTGAAGCCGAGTCGTTAGCAACATATGGACTTTAGAATTTTGAGTTCTTGCTTGGAATGATAATTTGGTACATGTTGTTGCATTCAATCAATATTGTGAGTAAATTTCTTCAAATCGAAAACATGAATATTTATCATGCAATCAACCTCTTGCAAGGATTTGTTTTATTTCTTGAAGATTATAGAGAAATCAGATTTGTTATTGACATGAATGAAGCGACAAAAAAGGCAAGCGAAATGGGAATTGAAGCTGTATTTCGAGAAAAACGCATAATTCGAAGGAGAAAAAAACAATTTAATGAAAGTTGAAGTGATGAGGTACAGTATGCTCCATTATAAGCTTCACACTCTCAAAATGACTTTCCTAACGTGTTTGTGACAAGGACTTCACCGTCAGACTTTATACATTATCTCTGAAAATGTTTCATCGCTTGGTAGAAGATGAGAACAATGTGTAGATGCGTTGTATCACTCCAAACAAGGACACAGCTTTAGAACAACAATTCACCATATCACATAATACTAGATTCAGACCATGAGCGTCACATGAAGTATAGAAAGCTCGAGGATTCATTTCAAGTACTCTTCTTTGCACACCTTTGTGCTTCCTACTCATGTTAGATCCGTTGTCATATTCTTGCCCTCTAATATCATCAATATCAAGATCAAGTTTGATCAAAACCTTTTGAAGCTCGGTTGCAAGTCCAAGTCTCATTGTGTCATTTACCTTCAAAAATTCAAGCCAATATTCTTTGGTCGTCGGTAAGTTTGCTGAATCATCTACACATTGTACTGCTAAATACATTTGCTCCTGTGACTTGCATCTGGAGTACAATCAAATATAACTGTGAAATATTTCGCATATTTAACTTTCTTCACAATTGAACGTCTTATCTCATTAGCCAACAACTGTATCAACTCATTTTGTATTGTTTTGACAAGAAATGTATACTAGATCTCCTGTGCTTTAGCTCACTAAATGTACTCTTGTATTACTGGATCAAACTCACTAACCATTTTCACTATTTGTAAAAATAAGTTATTATTCTCAACATGTAGTCTCTCATTATCTTCTTGAAATGGCAAGATGTTTTTGGCTAGTCTTTTCACAATAGCGATTATCCTCGTTAATACACGTCTCCAATGTTCTCTTTTTGCATTGATTACATGAATGCTTGTATCAATTGTAATTTTTGTTTAACTCTATTTTCCAATTCAATCCAACTAGTCATGAAACTTAAATGATCCTCATTTCCTTCATGATTTTTAATAGACCAATACAAAGTATGTCAATCTTTGAATCCATCATTACCTAGTGGCCAACTTTGGTCATCTTTGTTGGTGTTTTAAACAACTTGCAGCAAAAGGATAAGATCATGTCCATAGAGACTGAATATAGAAGCCATTTTCTATCAATTGTTCGTCAATTTGGTAGTAATCGCTTGTATTGTGAAGAATCGTAATGTCTATTTACACAATCTTTGGGAAACAAGATACCATAAACTCTTTTTGGACTCATTTCAACTAAATAATCTCTCGTTCTTTGATCAACGATTTTCCAATTTCTAGGATTATCCAAATTCAAAGAAATGCAACCCTACTCTTCCTTATCTCAATGGCTGGTTGGAGGTTGCGATTGGCGGAGGACTCCTCGTGGCGTCACACGGTTAGGGTTGAAAAAAGGGTCGGCTTGTTGTGATTTTTTAAAGAGTAAAGGGAAGAAGAAGAAGAGTGCAGTAGCCTGGTCATTGGACTGGTTGAAGTTGGAGGAGTCGCGACGAGACGACGTCAAGGTCAGTGAAAGACGGAGGAAAGAATGAAAATTGATTTTCCATTGTTTTCATTTAGGGTTCGTTTGATTGCAAAGATGAAATTTAGGTGGAAAGAAAATGAATTCCAGGGAATTGAATTGCCTATAATTTCTTTTACTGAGAATTGTAATTAATTGTGTTATAGTTTTCCACCTGGGAATATTGAAAAATTAGTATCCGTTTGACTTTATTTTTCATGAAAATTGTCCATTAAAGTAATATTTTTTTACCGTTGGGTCTAGAATTTGTTCCAATTGCAAAAAAAAAAAATTACTATACCGAATATCATTCGTTTGACTTTATTTTGCATGAAATTTGTCAATAAAAGTGATAAAAGAAATTTTACCATTGTATTTAGAATTTTTTTCAATTAAAAAAAAAAAGACCTAGAAAACCATTTTCCCACCTAAGTGGTGGAAAAATGTTTTCATGGAAGAGCAAGAAAATGTGAGTGTGTAAAGAAAAGTGGGAAAATCATTTCCCTAGAAAAAAAAAACCTATCAAACAAAGAAAGAAAAAGTGGGAATTCCATTTTCCATGGAATATGCTCTCTATCAAACACACCCTTATTAATTTAAAAAAAAAAAAAAAAAAATTGGGCCAGAAATGAGGGCCCCTGGTTTTGGGCCTGAAGCGCAAGCCTCGTCAACCTTGCCACACGGTCGGGCCTGACAAAATATTTTTGATAATTAATTTAGCGTGATTTGAAATGCATTAAAGTGTTAGTCGTTTAGTTAGAATTTTTCTTTAAAGTCGGACTTCAAGAAGTCGATAAACAAATATTATGTAAAAGACATGTACATAAGACGCAATGAATTGCGCCTGTGATTTTTTCTCGTCTAGAATTTTCTCGTAATATTTTATGTTCTTGTTCTTATTTTATAAATTGCTTTTCTCACTTTCATGAATCATGTAACAATGAAAAGACACGTACATAATATGCAAACTATCGTGGCCAAGCACTTCCCCTTTGGTCCATTTTTACACGTCAAATTCATTCTCATGGTTTTGGACTAGAGTAGTTTATTCATCACCACTGATGTTAAGCATCAGTTTAGACAGTAACATTAACATATGGTATATCCAATTAAATGAATCTCCTAACAACACATTTAACCTGACTTATCATTCAATGCTACTTATGTACCTTATAAATTGGTGTTCTAACATTACTGTTGCTCCCTCCATGCCATTTATATAGGCTTATTTTGTTTTTCACACGAATTAAAAAAATTTATTTAATGTTATTGGAAAAACAATTTTGGAAGTAGTAAATTATTATTGGAAGTATTAAAGAAATTAGAGTATATTAGTAAACAAACGAAACAAAACATTCTTAATAAAGAAACAAGACTATATAATTGAGACAAGAAAATAGGAAAAGTAAGCCTATATAAATAAGACGAAGGGAGTATTAAATAGCATCAATTAAGCTGGTTGTACATAAATGCTTGACAATGAGTCTGATCGAATTTTGAAATAGCTGATCTAGCGAGGGTCGTGCATGGGAAATGGAGAGAGAACCGGGCTTGGGATAAAAAAACAACAACAATTTCTTCTCTTTGAAGGGACCCATATGCTTGTCCCAAAATTCACGTGAGCTGATTTTTCAATTCCCAACATCCCCAAATTCAACACTACCGCATCCAAAAAAGTTAACACTCTCGCAATTTGATTTTCCCCAACCTCCAAACCCTCAGCTTATGTAACTAGCGAAAAATGAAGTTTACATCTTCCATTTGAGCATCCAATCGCATTTGAAACCTATATTTTGAAGGGTTCTGTCATCCGCCCAAATTCGTCAATGGCCACAATCAGTTAGCCCAGCTTCGTCAAAACCTGTCTCTGTCTTCCACTAAACATGAAGGTCCGTCTTCTTTCAGCTCACGTCCATCAGCTTCCAGTCTAACTTCGAGCTTCGTCTATAACCCAACCCATTGCACATGTGTAGTACATTGTTCTTATTTTTGTGGTTGAGTAAATTGTTCTAATTTCTTGAAATTTATATGATATGGGTTATGCATTGTTTACGCCCAAAGAATAACGCGGTGTTGTAGTGTAGTTGTGGGGTGTCGTATCCACAGGGAGATGAAAAATTTGTCAAAGGTTCCAAAAGGTTGATCGTTCTCTCAAAATGTATACAAAATCTCATTGTAGGGAAATTAAGATCAAAGCTTGAAATAATGGAATTAAAATCAATGAATTAAGGTAGTGATGTATTGGAATTCCCTCATTCAGATAGGATCATTTAACATCAATCATTCATTTTTATAACACAATTAGAGGCTTTCATCCTGACGCTCTAATCGGAGAATTTATCGTTTAAACCAATTAATTTCAAAAGTAATCCTAAGAATTANGGATTGGATCATTTAACATCAATCATTCATTTTTATAACACAATTAGAGGCTTTCATCCCGCCGCTCTAATCGGAGAATTTATCGTTCAAACCAATTAATTTCAAAAGTAATTCTAAGAATTAGATTTCCTTTAACAATTTCCCACCGTTATTTATTGAAATCATATTACAAATCGACCATATATAGCATAAAGCAGTAAATAATCATACCAATAAAATAATTGAGATAAAAATTCAACAACTAGTTCAATCATTCGATAGAAAGATCGTGACTAAATCTATGAATAATATTGTAAAAGTTAAATCAATTTCAATATAGGTTCATGAAATTGGAATTCAATAAGTAAGTCAACCAACAATGGAAGAAACATGATTAAATCCGCGAACAATCTCATAATTATTAAACCAATTTCAGAATAAATTCACAAGAGTGAGAAAGCTAAATCTTGAATTGTTAACAACATGAAATCTCAAAAGAATGAATGAAAAGTGTTAAAATCACCGAATCCGATTGAGTTCCTTCCTCGATTCACCAATATTTATTAGTTCCTCATGAAACTCTTGAGCAAAAAGTGATGATAGAATGGTGTAGAATGAAGAATTCAAAGCTCGGGGGTGTTTCAGGGTTGAAAAGTCGTGCAAGATATGTTACTAAATGAGTTTGAGTCGTAGAAAGAAAGTGGAACTTCGGGTCCAGAATGAACCATGTGTACACATAGTTCAATTCTTGCATACGCATAGTACACTAAAAATAGCCTCAGTAGTTATGTTTTGGCATCTCGTGTACGCACATCCTGCAAGCCCATGCGTACGCACAGTACAAAAGTTTCTTGTCGAACAGCTTTATGTGTTTTGATCATATCTTTCTCTCCCAATATCCGATTGAGGTAATTCAAGATACGTTGAAAAGTTGACTCCAAGGGCTACAAGTCTGATTTATATATAAGCATCCAATTCAGTCATTTTCCATTTCAGAAACTGGTCTCAATATGAAGCTGAAAACTGGTGCAAAACTTTTCAGCTTGAAAGCTGATTTGTGATAATGTTTTGGCCGTATTTCATTCCCTTGACTCCTTTCATGATCAAATTGACCTCTAACACTCTCGAGTCTTCATCAAAAGGTTGGAAACAAGTTTAGATCATTTGCTCTTCAGTCCCTGAACTTTCACTTTCTTCTATTTTGATCATTTTTCACTTGTTTCTCCCATTTTCCACTGTTTTCACCCATTTGTAATCTAAACCAAGATATAGGGTTTCAAATAATCATAGAAATACAAATATTAATGGGTGAAAAATGTAAGCAATGTGCTATTATCATGCATCAATTGCAGAATTGTAGGATTTGTAGTCTTTTTAAATAGTGAAATGACTTCCTTAACTATTTAATAGATGATAGTAGACTTACGGATACTTGAGGACAAAATTTGGGGTCGTATGGAATAAAAATCAAACTTTGGAGATGAAGTGCACACATTGTTCAGGGAAAAATTTATAAAAAAGGGCTAAAAAACGGAGCATAGCTGCCACTCTTTGTCTTGGTTTCATATCATTTCAAGAACAGTTAAATCTCTATGTTCATGTCATAGTTCATTCACTTTTACAAATTCTCTATGGGATGATAATTAGCCTCAATTTGTTTCACATTATTTTGTAATGTCGGATTTGATATATTTAATTGACTCATTCTGCAAATGATAGACGTGTAAACAAATTCGTTCATCTACATCAAAATTAATACTTTCTGTCAGTGTGTATTTGTATTGCTGAACTAGAATGCTTGTAATTTTCAGAGTTGAACAAAGCATGGATGAAGTGGATGATGATATTTTGGTGGATGATGACAATGAGAATGTGGAAGATAATATGAACCATGTGGAAGCTGAGATTGTAGTATTGTGCCCGAGGTAGGAATGACGTTTAAGGATAAAAATGAAACGTGGGATTTCTACAAAAGATATGCCTATGTCGTTGGTTTTTCAGTTAGGAAATGGAATTCAAAAAAGGATGAAGATGGAGTTTTAAAATATCTGATGTTGACTTGCAGTCGGGAAGGCAAAAGAAGTTCTACGATAAGCGGCTTTTTCAAGCCGTACCCAACAATTCAGACGGGTTGTAGAGCTAGGATATCCGTATCTTCGGATATTCATGGCTCCTGGAGAATCAACACAGTCCATCTAGAGCACAATTATAGAACATGTCTGACGAAGTCTAGGCTATACCGTTGCAATCAAGAATTGAGTGCACAGGTGAAGATGAAGCTTGAAGTGAATGATCTAGCAGGCATTCCGTTGCACAAGTCTTTCAACTCGACAGTGGTGGAAGCAGGTGGTTATGAGAATATGACTTGCATCGAAAATGATTGTCGAAACTATATTGAACAAGTTAGGCGATTACGACTTGGAGCATGAGACGCGGCAGCAATACAATCCTACTTTTCGAAAATGCAATCAACACTGGGTTTTTACTTTAGCTTGGATTTGGATGATGATTAGCGTCTAAGGAATGTATTTTGGTTAGACAATTGGTCTAGGCAAGCATTTAAGGAGTTCGAGGATGCTGTTACATTTGATACCACATACCTCACCAATAAATATAACATGACGTTCGTCCCTTTTGTTGGTGTAAACTATCACGGACAATCAACACTGCTTGGTTGTTATTTTGTGTCGAACGAGGACACAAACTCTTTTGTGTGGCTATTCACAGAATGACTGCAGTGCATGCATGGGTAAGCTCTACATGGAATAATTACTAATCAAGATCGAGCGATGCAGAATGCAATTCAGATCGTATTTCCAAATACGAAGCACATATGGTATTTGTGGCATATATTGAAGAAGTTGCCTAGAAGTTTGGCCATCACGATGATAAGAGTTCTATATTTTCGACTATTCACGGACTGGTTTATGATTCGCAGACTATTGTAGAATTTGAAGGAGGTTAGATAGCAATGATCGAGTTATATGGATTGCAAGATAACACTTGGTTGTTTAACCTCTATGAGAATAGAGAACGTTGGGTCCCTTGTTTTTTGAAAATAACTTTTTGGGTAGGGATGTCGACAACGCAAAGAAGTGAAAGTATGAATGCATTTTTCAACGGATACGTTCATTTGAAGACATCTTTGAAACAATTCGTCTAACAGTATGAACGGGCACTACGAAATGAGGTTGAGAAGGAGTTCCAGACTGATTTTAGATCATTTCCCAAATGACACTGTGTGTAACAACTTATGACATAGATAAGCAGTTTTAGTCGGTATACACCATTACAAAATTTAGAGAAGTTCAAGCAGAGTTCAAGGGAAAGGTTTACTGCGATCTCATATATTCTTCAGAAGGACCTTTATGGACGACGTACGATGTACGAGAGGATGTTGTATATGATGGACATCGCCGGAAGAAGAAATCGTTCAATGTTACATTTTGAATAGAGGGCTGCGAAATTAGTTGCAGTTGCCACTTGTTCGAGTTTAGAGAAATACTATGTAGGCATGCCATCAATGTGTTGATCCGTAATGACATAACATTACTTCCGGAATGGTACATTTTGAGACTTTGGAGAAGAGAAGTTAGTAGAGCACATTCCAAAGCCGCAGTCAACTATGACGGATTGGTTAGTTCTCATGGACAATTGAGATACGACAGCATGTGTCAGGCTTTTGTTGTGGTCGCGGACCTTGCTGCAGAGGACGAAGTCCAGACTCATGCAGTAATGGAATGGATTGGACTACAATCTAAGGAGTTATCATTGACGAAGTCAAATTGTGGAAGTAATAGCATTTCACATCATTGTAATCAGTTGGTTGATATGTATAATGATTCGCAAAATACTACGAGTCAGATTGTAATAGATCCGATATCGTCCAGAAGAAAAGGATCTCCATGAAAACTTCGACGAAAAGGACCCTTATAGTCGACTTCAAAGAAGTACACGTATATTGAAGCTAAGTACTATAAATTGAAAATTATTGTTAATGCAAATTCCCATTTCGTATGATGGACATGCAAGCAGGTTCGACCTCTCGTAAATAAAAGAGACAGACATCAAAGGATAGTAATATGTGTGCATGCGAACTTGAACCTCAACCAATAAATTCAGAACAACAATATTCCATGTCTCCACACGTCACTTTATCACAGTTATCGCTTCAGACGCCATTCTCCTTACCACAATATGGCATGCCGACATTGTTATCATACCTTCAACACTTACAATTTCCAATTTGATGAATTTGTAGTCAACAAATGTCATATACAATTCGCAAGGTTGCTTCACATTCATTACATATTCGTAAATTCATTTTGATAGTTTCATATGTACACTAATGAAAGTTCAATTTATATTCTAGGTCATGGCTTTCCGTTCTACTATCCATATTGCCTGATCGAGGCGGCACAAGTTCTTGATGTTTGATGGAGGCAGTAGGTAAATCTGACTTGTTTTAGCTTACTTCCCTTTCCTTTTTTTCGTTCTTCTATTTTGACTAATGCCATATGAAGTAGCAGCTTTTGGCTCCTTCATCAGCATTTTTTTGAGTAACGCTAGATGATTTTGCAAATCCAAGCTTCCAATGCCATTTTGAGTTTTAACTTGTTGCTAGGTATTACTCATCATTGTTGTGGCAAACTTTTACAAAGATAATTATATAAAATGATTTGAAGATTTGTTGATATTTGCTAGTTATTTCATTAAACTTGATATCTTCTGGTAAACTTACAGGCTAAACCATGCAAGATTTTTTGGGTGGCCGGTGCTCTTTGCTTCTCAATGGGTAGCATTTGTAAACTTTTCAATTTTTGCAATTTAAGGTGCAATCACGACAATTGGACCATCATTTGGAAGATTCCATTGTATCATTTGCAAGTAGAGTTTTTTTTTTTTTTTTGTGCTAGCTTTAGAAGTTTGGAAAACAAATTTATTAGCCATTGACGTGTATTAAACATTATCTATTGCAAGTGATAACAATGAATCCCTTTTCATGTAATTCATGTTCTGTTAAAGGTTGTCATTTTTCACTCCATGCCCTCGTACATTTTGTTAACACTGTATTTGGATCAACCTGCTAGGGTGTGGAAGAATACCCTAAACCCCAAATTCTTTGTCGAAAAAACTTATCAAATGGAATCAATATAAACAACAAACTGACATTAGCAATAAGAAAACGATAAAACTACATTGTTTTCGTCCATAATAACCTACCAACTACATACTTTGATGACACGAAGAAACATAAAATAAAACCATTAGATAATTTAGTACATAACACGTTCAATGAATTAGCTAGAAATCAAGTCAGCCCCTTTCCTTTTGCAATCCCTTCCGTTCTTCCTTTGCCCATGCGGATCGTTACATTTACAGATATTTCGATGTTTGCTTCTTTAGTTAGTCGAGCTTGAGATTCGAACATGCGGGACATATCTTCGACTGCTTCCTTGGTCGCGGTTGTGATTGAAGTCGAGCTAGCGTTACTGGATTTACCACTTGACTGTGCTTCTTCAACCCAATCCTAATAACCGCATTTATTACTGCAACATTTGAATAATCTCCCTTTATTAGCAGTCGACTTTTCGACCTCAAAACACTTTTGAAATCCGTTCTTACACAATGGACATTGTAATTTAATCGGGCTTCAGCGAATAAGTGTCATTTGCCTCTATAGCTATGGCAAATTCCGGAATTCTTCCCTACCATTCTAACATATAATTATAAAATTAGATTACGGCAACAATAAACCCAAAAATACAAAACAATAGACTGTGTGCTCATATGATGCCATCAACCAAACATAAACTAAGTTGAAATTCCTATCATTCTCACCAATTTAGATGCTATCGAGTTATCCACCAAAACCACAAAGCAAACTACATAGCTAAAATTATATTATAGCAACAAAATACCCAAAAAATATGAAGGTAAACATTAGATGCCAGCAAGTTAAGATGCCATTGTGGCACATCTGATGCAATCCAGCAAACAAAAACGAATTAGAAATTCATCACTCTCACTAGACGCTAGCAACTTAAACACCAAAACCATAAACCAGACTAGATATACTGTGCTAAAATTAGTTTCCAGCAACGAAAAGCCCGAAAACGTATAGAAACCCAAAAATCTTGTTAGAGCTTGTAACACCCCAATGATGTCCGTATATTTCTCACCAAGTATAATCCTCAAATACTACAAAATTGCAGGCATAAAAAAATAGAGCAACATAACCAATTTGCTTACTCTCAAGGGAATCGTCGGAGACTTAGACTTCACGGTGACTGGGAGTTTTTAGCTCCCAAATTGTTCGTAGATCTACAAATTCGAACCGTTCTCCACGTGATGTTTTCAGAATTCGTTCTCTATTTTAGGTATAAAAGGTTGGGGTTCATTTCTTCTTCGACGGGGCGGCGTAGGTCGGAGGTTTTGAGGACGATCGGTCGGTGAAACGACGGCTTCATTCTAGGGTAAACGGTTTGGAGAGAAAATGTGTGAGAAATGGGTTAGTCGTTTTGGGTTTTCATTATATGGTTTTTGTTTTTGATTTTTTTTTTTTGGTTTTTGTTTTTGTTTTTTTTTTACTTTAAAGAAATCCACGTCATCCTGTCAAAAATATTGTCATGGCCTTCTGTATGAGCAGCGCTATTGAAATAGCATTATTCTTTGGACTATGGGGGCTCCAATGAAAATCAAATAGAATAATTAGAAATATCAAAAAAAAAATCTTACTGCAGTAATGGTGCAAAAAACTGGAAATAGCAGGTAACAGCCGTTACTCCCCGTGCACGACTGGCCCCCACCACGACGCAACCACCGCTGTCACTACCTTCACCGCACTTACGACACTCTCACTGATGCGGCAAAATCTCCGCCCTTCACTTTTTTATCATCTAATCTTTTTCCTACCTACCATCCCTACGTTTTCCTGAATTGCAATTTGGACCCTAACAATTATTAAGTACACCCGTAATCATCCATGGCGGCACATGTATAAATATACATTATATGTATCAAGAATCAATAATGTCAACATTCAGAGCCTTCCTGTCAATTTCATAGGTATAGAATTATAGAAACAAACAAATACTTGTATATTGTATGTATATGGGATGCATTTTTTATATTGAAAGAGCTTTAAAATTACGCCATTGTGGAATTTTCAGTTGAATTCCGTGGAAAATTTTGCTGATGTCTGAGGTCAACGAGTCCACGGAATATACGAGTCTGTTTGATGAGGACGTGGGGAGAATTCGGCACAGTTTCAGTTCCACTGCCGTGGACGGCGGAGCTAAAGCGGCATCGGCGGTGGAGGGTGTTGGGAGTGGGGATTGGAGGTATCAGGCGGTGGAGTTTGCGAAGGGGGCGGCGGAGATGAGTGTGGAGTTTGGGAAGGGAGTTAGGGATGTAGTGAAGCAGAGTATTTTGAGAGAAGATTCTGTGATTGTGAGGAAGTTGAAAGGACCGTGCGAGAGAATTTGCGGGAAATTGGGGTTTTTGAACGAGTATTTGCCAGAAGATCGCGATCCGTTACATTCATGGAGTGTGATCATCTGTGTTTGGGTTCTTGCTCTTGCAGGTAATTTTTTTGTTAAATTTCTGTATTATTGATAAATTCTGATGTTTTGCATGTGAATTTTCCATTGTTAAGATCAAGTCCGCGTTTGATGGTTTGCAATTGAGAGCTATAAACTTGGATTTCATAAAAAATTTATCTAGAACTCCGATTTGGTGCTGCCAAACATCATGCAAGTTTTCTTAGCAATTTCAAATAATTGAATGATATTTCATCGAATTCTGGTTTGATATATTTGTGGTGATTCATCATTGTATCATACTATGTGTCAACTCTTTTAAAGGAAAGGATTATGCACGAACATATTTTCCACTTGTGTAGCAAAATAATGTATAACTGCAGAACTTATGTGAAACTAGAACTAAGTACTGCTAGCGGGATAGTGCGGAAACCCAAATAAAGAACGAACTGCAAAAATTTTGTTGATAGTTTATGATTGATTGTTCTAAATACCATAAAACTGTTTTGCATTTTCAAGCTACTATGTGGAGGAGTACAGTTTATAGGTTACACGGGTCCTGTTTAGTTTTTCTTTTCCTTCTTTTTATGCCAGGGTTTACTGGCATTTCTGAAATATTCATAAATTCAAAGTATGGGATGTCCAGCCGTTCAGAAGCTTGGGAAATGATGTGATGAATTTTGATTGATCACTGTAGATGTTGAATTTTGAGTGGCGATTTTATATTGTCACTTCTTGCTAAATTCAGAAGCTTGGTTGCTGGGCTAAGGGTTCTTATGAAATTCTTAACTTCCCATCTCTGCTCCAGGCAGCGATGCATGGTAAAATTAGGAGCGATGCTACATTTTTCTTTATTAATTCACATGTTTGGCCACAAATAGTGTTTCCACATAATTTATAATGTGATTGTCAAGCATACATTTATATATATACCCTCTCTTTGCTCTATACAATAATTTGCATATATATTATGCTTTTGAATTTCGTTTGCATACATTTCTCTTACTGACTGAGTGTTTTATCTGCAGTATTAATTGTGAATACTGATCGTGCTACTACAACTTCTCTGGTTAAGAAAATTAAGATCCATCCTTCTAGCGCTAGCCTTATATTGCTTCCAGATGGTAGACGCTTAGCTTACCAGGAGCAAGGAGTTCCAGCTGAGCAAGCTAGATTTTGCATGATTGTTCCTCATCCTTTTCTTTCATCCCGACTTGCAGGTATCTTGATATTAAGCACTTTTTCCTGAAAAACTTAATCAAGAAAATAATGGGTGAAAGCTGTTTTTGTTAAGTTTCTCTGAATATTTCTTCATTTTTTTCTGGGGATTCTACTTCTGAAACTAGGAATTCCTGGCCTCAAGGATTCCCTTCTGCAAAACTTTGGTGTTCGGATGGTGACATATGACCTACCTGGATTCGGGGAAAGTGATCCTCATCCTGATAGGAACCTTGAGACATCGGCTCTGGATATATTACACTTATCCTATGCTTTGAATATTACTGACAAGTTCTGGGTGGTTGGATACTCTGATGGAAGCATGCATGCATGGGCTGCCCTTCGATACATTCCTGATAGGCTTGCAGGTAGAACAATTTCTAAACTTCATTTTCAATGGATTGTCTTTATGTTTCCACATTCTTAGATTTTTCTGTATTGCATTTGTCTAAAGGATATTTTTCTTTCAATCGAAGATTTTGCTGTCTTTGGAGCATCTTGAATGTGAAGTGTTAAACCAATGGGGAACATCCAATAATGCACTTTGAATTGCTGGGGTTTGTAGCTATTAGAAACTAATCATCGTCTGGAAAACATCACAGATATGTACTTAAAAGAGTATATGTCCTCTTTAGAGAAACCTTAGCTAGGTCAGAGCACAATGCAGTGATGTTATGCATCTTATATTTTTGCAACCTTTGCTCAGATTGGAATGGTTGTGATGGTTCTAAGTTATTGGAGACAGACCATGGAAAGGTTCATTTTTTCCCATAATTCATAGAGCATCTGTTCTGAATTAATTTTTATTGAATTTGTAGGTGCTATCATGGTTGCTCCAATGGTAAATCCATATGAATCGGGAATGACCAAGGATGAAAGGCGGAAAATATGGGGAAAATGGACAATAAAGAAGAAATTGAGTTATCAATTAGCTCGAAAGTTCCCTAGATTACTCCCTTACTTCTATCGGAAAAGCTTCCTTTCTGGAAAACATGGCCAGATAGATAAATGGCTTTCATTATCACTTGGCTCCCGGGTGAGTCATCTTGATTGAAAACAAAATATTGCAGTACAATCTTTGCATGTTGAGTAGGGAAGATTGTATAGCACCAGTACTATTAAGGAAGAGAAAGAAGTTAAAATCCTGTTTGTTATGCTATCCAGCAGTCAGGTCTAATATTGTGTACCACAACAAGCACTTGTTTTCAGTCAGCTTGCTATATCATGTCTATTGAAATTATAAAACAGTGGTTATCTACTGATATAACTGATGGGATATCATTACCAAGATCAGATTACATTTTGGTTATAAATGCCGATATTGTTGGTTTAGAGTATTGATATAGCAGATAGGCTATCATTACCATCAGTTCACATTTTGGTTTATAAATGCCGATAGTGTTGCTACAGATAAATTTTTTGTAAGTATTTCCACTTTTCAGTAAAATCTAAAAAATTTCTGATCGAAAATTATGATAAATGGTCTAGGATAGAGCTCTGGTAGAAGGCCAAATGTTTGAAGAGTTCTGGCAGAGAAATGTTGAAGAATCAGTTCGACAGGCCAATGTAAAACCATTTGTGGAGGAAGCTGTGTTGCAGGTTTCTAACTGGGATTTCAGCATCGCAGACCTTAAAGTACCGAATAAACATCAGGGTAAAGGCATTCTTCTTTGGCTCAAATCAATTTACAGTCGGGAAGGAGAAAGATCCAGCGGATTTCTTGGCCCAATACACGTATGGCAGGTCAGTTAACTATCCGGTCCCTATTTATTTTGGATCCCCTGTTCCTGGAATTATGACACATCTTCTCTTGGGATTTATAAAATAAACATATAAGCTTTCTTGCAGATGCAGAATATTGCTAATTGATGCGTTGTGAATTTAACAATAATTTTTCATGTGATATTAGTGCTGAATTTTGAAAGTAGAAAGATTCAAGACTGCTTAAAATCAGATTCACTTATGGGCCTAAAAATGTAGACCAAGCCTATGGATTTTTATTCAAAAGGGTGAAGCAAAATCAGTTTCTTGAATCACAAGGAAAAGAAGGGAAAAAAAACTTCCTTCTGATTAAACTGTCAATACATCTATCTACATACTCTACGTTCTTCTCATCTTGAGTTGGTCGAAAAGGTTAATTATGAAAATTCTTGTGAAAATAAAAACTTCAGTTGTGCTGACAACCTTATTTGCTTCTACTTTCCAATTCTGTCAAATAGGGAGCCGAAGATCTGGTGGTCCCTCCATCAATGAGTGACTTTGTGCACCGAGTTCTACCAGATACCATGCTGCATAAGCTCCCATACGAAGGCCATTTCACGTATTTTCTCTTTTGCGATGAATGCCATCAGCAAATGTTGACTACTGTTTTTGGAAGTCCTCAAGGTCCTCTCCCCCCAAAAGTGGATCAAACTCCCATTGAAGGCTTTGAAAATAATTCAGAGGAAGTAATTTTCAGAGATGCAACAACAGAGGAAGAGAATGTTTCTTATTTAACCACAGATGTGAAAGAACCATAGATTCATTTTGATGCATAGCACAAGATATGTGAAATTTTGTGGACAAGAATGGAGCAGTATAACTAAGATTATAGAAGATAACTTTTGTATAGTGTGAGATCCATTATGAACTCTTGAAAGAAGAAATAGAACAATTCTAAGCCTCAATAGCCAATAATGCATTTATTTATCCCCAAAATTCCTTCATAGTCGGTCTAAATATTGATAATGGAGCATTGGTCAGTCTCAATCCTTGCAAATAGGAGGATTGCGATAATTTTTGTGTTACGAAGAACCTTTACTGAAGTTTTATTGGGACATTTGGAGGATGAATGGAACACAATGGTAAGTTGAATTTACTTAATTGACTTTTAAGTTCATTGAGAATAATGTACAGTTTGTTATTGTACAATGGAATTCACTAATTTGGAGTCAATGCATATTACAAGCTGAGAAGTTAAAATACTATGTATTAATTATTGACAATGCTACATGTACAGAATAAAGCACCGTCAGATTATTTACATACAGTTGGCAGTTTTTCATTTTACAAAGGCAAAAAAATAAAAATAAATAAATAAATAAACCAACTAGGAGTTGCCACAGCAGCATCTGCAAGTTTTCTTCTATACATATATCTTTTTCCATTAATTATTATATGGCTACTTTTATATTATTACAGTGTACTTTTTGGCATAAGAAACCATTCTTCAAGACATAAGGTGATTCTATGTAAATGCTACACACAGTGCAATTTTCATCGGGTAAATGAATCTAACTTTTATAATGTTGGCCAAAACGAGCATGTTTGGCTTAGTTGAAATACTACAAAATGTCAAAATTTTAGTTCCTTTGGCAGCAAGGAGTGCTTCTTTTCACAATAAGTATGACGAAATTTTAACAAAAACGCAGCTTCTTTTGTAGAATGAAGCGAAAGCAAACATACTCTTACGAGCAACGTAATTACTTAGAAGGTGTTTAGTGAGAATTATAATTAAATTTTTAGTAGATTGTGATAGAAATTTTTGAAATGTATGGTTGAAAAGTTGTGGGACCCATAAAAATGTGGTTAATATTGATTGTTTGACTTGAATTAAAATTTGCACCAAACATGGGGCTTATATTTTTACCTATATTAATTATATTTTCTTTTCACAATCTACGGTGCAAAAAATTGTTCAAAAACGTGCACAATCTAGTGGGTGTTTGGTGAAGATTAAAATTAGATTTTTAGTAGATTGTGATAGAAGTTTTTGAAATGTATGGTTGAAAAATTGTAAGACCCCTGAAAGATGGTAATATTAATTGTTTGACTTTGACTTAGATTAAAATCTGTACCAAACAAGACCTTAATTTATATTTAAACGGTCCGAGCTGGATACACAGAGACCCCACACGATTTGTCTCACAAGTGAAGATGCCTTTACGAGTTGTCTCATTTATCTATGGCTTTTAAGAGTAAATCATTTACAAGTTCAAATGACTTCTCAACATTTACCTACACACACCTCGTTACATTAAAGGGAAATTATTCTTGGCCAGGCTCAAAGCCTGACCAAGAAACAGGGCGGCCAGGCTTTGCATTGCTCTACATTAAAACAGTGTTCAACCTCACATTAACGATAAACTTGGGGAAAAAAATGGTTCATCACATAGTCCCCCACAGAATAAAACTGATGACAACGCACCAAAAAAGCATCACCCATCTGCATTGGTACAAGGTACGTTTGACAAAATACAAACAGTTTCTTACGTTCGAATAGAACTTCTACAGAGCGAGATAGCATAAAAGACACGAACCACATTCGGGATAACGGCCCTTGAGTTTCACATTATCAGTGAAGTTGTGATCAAGATTGGCAGCTCCAACTTCTAACCCAATCGGTCAAAGTGGCCACATTCATGTTCATGTCTTCAATACAGTCACTTCTCAATGCCACCACAATTTCTTCTGGATAACTCTCTTTGGCCTCCTCCAGCAACACTTGAAAGATTTCACATTCGATATTGTTTGTAAGTTTCTGCCCTGCATAACCCCTGGCACATAGGTAAAAAGGTTGAGGAAAGAGATTTGATGACAACAGTGGCTAAAACTCGAAAGAATAACCTGAGACAAGATCAAGAGAGCAAAACAACCAATTGCAACAATTGCGAAGTATATAACCTCTTTGTCAATCTGTCATACAACACGGAGTTTTCGGTTTGAAGCACGATGACACGGTCGAACCAACGCTCAGGAAAGAAGTCACCTCCATGGTAATCCAAAATGTTTCCACCTTCTTCCATCAAATCCTCGAGCTCATCACATACCTGTTCAATTCATACAGTGAGCAACATCCAAAATAAGAAATGGACTTGAGATCCCACATCATTTCCTCTGGCTCAAAATATCTCACATTCTGTTACATCTTAACATGCAAGAAATTAACATGGCAAAGAGAGCATCCTGCATCCTGTGTCCAACAAAGAATTGTTCTTGTTTTGACATCAATAGTAATAAAATAGTTAGCCATATTCATGCTTTCATTCTGCCAGGTTGAACCACCAATCACCAACACTTCATAAGCTCAAACGAATATCGAGAAAAGAAAAAAGAAAATCCATTGCAAACAAACTCATACATGGACAACAACAAAGTAAGAGCATCTTTTGGATGGCTTTACTTGAGATAAGCACCAAAATGTCACTTGTGTTGACGTAGCCCCAGTTTGAGAATAAATTTTGTAAAAAGTGATATTATTTGAGAATGTATGGCTAAAAAGTAAATAAAGATTTTGGGCTTACGTGCTATAGAGAGAATGTGCAGTTGAAAATGAGATTAAAGAATGGGGGCTCATGCAGGGGCTTATTTTGTATGTAGGTGAGTTTACATTTAAAGTGAGCTACACATTTAGTGCTTATCTTTAAGATAAACCACTCACACGTGCTATAAGCCTGATTTCCAATAAATTTGAAGTCGGCTAAGTTCCTTATTTAACTTTTTGTTCAAACATTGTTAGATTTGTTGGAAGATCCAAACTAACTAGATGGACAACGCCAGTAATTTCACTGCATGAACAAGATGCACGTAAGCCAACTAATTAGATCAGATCAGATCAAATCAATCCCAGTTGCAAGAGGGCAGTCTCCTCAAGCCTGCTTGTTCATTTTTTTATTTTTATTTTTTTTTTGTTTTTTTGGATAGCCGTGGATATCTGGCTAGCTTGCACGCACCCTGACTAATACATCCAGTACTCACCTCAGTGGCCACAACCAAAATCCCTGCTGTGTATGCTCTTCTCTGTATACGGTATACTTCTCTATAGCTCAAGTCGAATTAACAATATTCCGGGCCAGAGAAATTAACCAATTTCAAGATGCGAATCAGTTCATAACAAAAATGGGATTGTTTAGACCATTTTTTTTTTTCATTTGTCTAAAATTTTGTCAATTACGACACGGAAGAATCGAACAGAAAATTACTTTTGTTTGATTAAAAAGAAAAAAAACCACGCAAGGTCTAGAACTCCCTTTGCTTGTGAACAAACACCTTCAAAATACACACGAATTATATAAACACAATGAGGTTTCCCTTAAAATAAATAATCCAAACATCAACATTCTTACACAAACCCTTCAACCAAGCTCCAGGTCAGAGTCGTATAATTTAACGCAAAAAATTACTAATTCAATCAAAAAACTTACGAGATCTTCATTGATGAGATAACAGTCGAACTGGTCATCCCAACCGTCGTGGAGGTTCTTCTCCTTGACCAAATCACCGATATTTATATGGCGTAATTGAATAGCCTCCGCCAGAGCTGTCGCCGTCGTGGTCTTACCAGTTCCAGGCGTTCCTGTTATCAATATATTTGGCTTCTCCCTCTTCTTCCTGCCGCCTCCGCCATTTTGCGCCATCTGCCGACGCTACTTCTGCGTATTCTTTAGTTTTATTTATTTTTTTGGGTGGCAATGGGTGCTTGGGTTTTGCTTTTTTGCATTATATAGTGTCGCGACTTCAGCGAAAGTTAAAAGGGTAAATTACATTTCTTTCTGATCAATTAACTTTCAATGAAATCCTATTGGAGTCATGCAACTTCAGTTTATTGCAGTTGGGTCCTTTATCTTTAATTCTATTGCACAATAAGTCCCTCATTTTGATTCCAATATAAAGCACAGTCCTACAATTTAGACTATTTTCAATTTGTAAACAAATTTGCTGGGTAACACTACACAACAAGCAGTACATGTAATCCGAAATAATCAATACTAACTTCACAAATAATGTAAATAACTAAATATCAAAGATTTTATAAAAATACACGATCCAAATACAAGTTTAGTTGTAGTCACCATAAAAAGTTCGATAGAAAGAAAACAATAGACAGAATTTCATCATTGCACGTTGGCTAATACACTTAAACCTATACAAGGACCATTGGTACGCTCCGGAAGGATGATACCAGGACGGCCAAGACTCATACAGGAGGCAGCAGTGGGGAATTTTCCGTTACAATGGATTCTAAATCCTAATAACAGAGAAGCTTGAATCAGACTTTTGTTACCTTGGTGAAACATATTGTATTGAGAAGGTTTAGAATGAATCCTTATAGAGCAATTTCAGGGGAAAAAGAACTCTTTTTTGTCTTTAGCTTGGTGAAGAAGCATCAGGTGTGGAGTTCACTCCACATAATTTATTATACCTACAAATCTTGCATTTCCAACGATCCTCGGTGGGAGTATAACGGGCTTCTCTTTTGCTTAGCCAGAACTCAACAGAAGACTTAATTTGACCCGTCAGCCATTCAGAATCATAAGCAAACGGATACTCACCAAGCAAGGATTGATTGTCTTGAAATTCATATCTGCACCGAATAATCGAAGTTAAAAATCGTATCTTGTACATTTGTATCGTTGGTTGAGGTTGATTCAATTTGAACACTGAATTTTTCAAAGAAGATTCTATTTCTATAAAATAGAAAACTTAACAGACTAAAGGAGGCTTTTAGGAGTTCTGAAGGAAAGAAACAGAATATATCTTGGGATAGGAAGTTGAAACTGGCCCAAGAAAGTCACCCTAGTCTAGTCTGAAGGAAGGTAAAAGAACTTCAGAATTCCTTTCGAGCCCACCTCAAAATTAGTAGGCTGTTAGCTCGAGGAAGCTGACGACAAGCATTTCGAAAATACCCCACGAGATCGTTTAGAGTCTGAAACAGCAACCAAAAATAAGATTAGATCAAAGCAAGCACAAAGAAGCATAAACATCGATAAACTCTTACTTCTAATTCAAATTTGACACTGTGCTCTCTCTTGTTTCATATGAGGGATGCAAATTTCTCTCAATAAGCAATCTTGTTTATTTGTTTTTTTTATCGATAAAGAGGTTATTCTATTGTGTAGATGTCGTGAGGTGCATACACAGAAAGGTCTGTTGTTTGTGGAGTATAAATTCCTCCTTCAAACAATTTGAATATACCACACTGACAGAATTATTGTAATGTAACTTGAACAGCGTAACAAGATGATCAATAGTATCAAAATGTTAATTCGAGCCCACCAACTTCACGGTGTTTTCTTAAAACGAATTTACTGCCTTTGAAAGAACGAAAAGCTTCCAGCAATCGTTTTCTCAAGATAGAACGAATTTTGTTTCCTACGAAAGTAGCACATCAATTTGCTGGAGTTTCAACGAACTCAATGAAGTGTTTTCACTTCGAGAATAGTATCAAAACGAGATAGAATGAGATTCAAAGTAGAAAAAGTTTGCAATGAAAATGGTGCAATTTTTCTAGTAGCAAGGCATGTTATTTATATATTCATTCATTGTCATTCGAACATTCTTCAAGCCTCTTGAGAACAGTCATCACTGTTTAGACAGCCCTCCAAACCCGAACAGACAACACTATTCATAATGAGATATTGCGTCTCTTAAGTCAGTTAACAGATGATTCAAACCGAAAAATTACTGAGAAATAAGTCGATCAAAAGTAATTTCATTAAGTATCCAAAAATTTGATTGATTACAATTTAACGCAAAAGTTTAAATAAATTTTGTCCAAAAAGATAATAAAGTGTACCACCCCGACCCGAACACGAATGAGATTCGAGCCCAAACCTAATTACCAAATCCACTATATAAACTACACCAAAGTTTCCTAACTTTTCTACGTGGAATAAGTGTTCAACAATTTTCAATAAATCAAATTCTTCAATAGTTTATAGTTTCAAGTAGGTTATTTTGACATCAAATATTTCATTTAATTCTAAATGGTTTTTGATAAATAAATATATCAAATTAATCATCTTATGGAGTAGAACGTGAATATGCTTGGTTCTGTTAAAATCAAAATACAGGTCCTACTAAAATCTGAACTCAAAGTTGACCCAATTCACTGATTAACAAACCATTTCCAACAAGGTCACCCACCGTTACCATAGTATGCAGAGTAAGAATCTTCTTTAACGTATGTTATTTTCAATGGAATCCTTACCTCAGCAGCGAAACCAGATTTTGCCGTACTTTCTCTAATTTCTGGGGATAAAATGTAATGAGGATTCACTGAAAAGAAATCAAAAAAAATTTCTACGGGGAATTTATCATCAACTAAACTGTCCCACAGATACTTGTAGCACATCATCTGAAGCCTGCCAAAATAAAGTTTGACCATATTGAGTTACAAGCACACAAAATAGTTTATGCACTTCAGCAATTTACAGATTATACCTTCCATTCCTTCGTTGAGGTTCCGTCGGAAGTCTTGGATGCACACGAGTTTTCGTGTCAACCAATGTTGCATATCTTTCAGAATCTGTCAGAGGTAATCGAATTTCATCGATTTTTCCTACCATCCATATGCCTTCCACAAAGCCTACTCTGGAGGTACAAGAAGTTGCAAGTTCATGAGATCGTTATACGCGCACACACACACACTAAACCCCACAAAGTTTCCAAATAACGCGGTTTGATCTAAATGAATGATAATTCTTGCACTGTTACAAAAGACAGCTGCACGTCACACAGTTAATTAAACTTACTTCCGAAGTAGTAAGTTTCTTTCTTTCCTCGAAGTAAACAACTTTATCAGACAAAAACTTAAAATGCCACTCCTATAGACCCTCTTATCTCTTGACACACATTTCGCTTTGAAAGTTTTGAGGAGTAATTGTCATCCAATAAAATCTTGTTCACGAGGCAAAATGTAGCAGCGAGATCTTAAATTTTGTGAATGCTCGAAAAGAATTAGTCAAGGGCAGAATTTTTAGCCACAATTGATGCAAAAATATGATCATGAACACAACCATTGGGCTGCATAACAAATCATCAAACTTACACTGGTAACTCGCGTGTCAATCCCTCAAAGATCGGTTGATTTGCACCGACTATAAAATTCAAAAATTTCAGTGCCCATATATCTTCATTTGATTTAACAGGCACTTTTTCACTTTTAATAACCTGTCCACGTTCACAAGAGAATTCAGACAATATTATCAACGACAAAAGACTACTAAATGTAGTTTTGCTTTCGCAATTGCAAAGGCAAGATGATAATTTCTGTCCCAGAAAACACTGTTGGGAAAATTATTTAATTTTCGATGTGGGCGACATATGTAATTAATTGTGTATGAAGGCTATCTTAAAGTTAAACCCAAATTAAAGTGATCCAATAAAGAATCAA
>CAIGRO010033498.1:0-10024 GCA_903798355.1 Fraxinus baroniana | reverse complement strand
GTCCTGCCATAATCTCCAACAGAAGAACGAATGTACAATTAGTTGAAACTAAGTTGTATTAGGTCTAGGGTTCAAGAATGGGAAAGAAGGAAAAACAGCTTTGGAATTTCGCTAGACTGTCTCCAAGACATTGCTTGAGAGTCAAAAATAGAAACTGCGTCGCCCGCCTGTCGCCAGACCTTTGGTCGAACGACAGGGTTATCCGGGAAATTTTTAATTCATTTTTTAAGTTTTTTATCCAGCTTATTCATTCAATAACCTGCATATAAATATGAGAACACATCTAAATGGTTTCACAAGGTTGAACATTCAAGAAAACACATTCTTTTGAGATCATCTTCATAAATTTGCATTCAGTCTTCGTCGTGTTATTAGCTATTGGCGATGAAAACATCAAACTCGTAATCCAAATACCAAGCTGTTGCTTCCTTCATATCTGTCAGAATTCTGAAGATCAAGGAAAGGTGACTGAAGTTCCAGTCGTTAAAGAACGCAGTGTTCTTCATTAATCTACATGAGATAGATGATTTCATAAAGTTGGGAGTTGCTGTAGGAGAGTGCAATCATGAGAGCTTTGGAAACTGTAGTTGGGAGTTGGTGCATGAGCACGAAACTCCAGGAGAACTATTGGAATTACAGTCATGAGTTAGAAAGTACTAGTGGTATTATAGTCTGGCGGACTGTAAGTTATATATCGTTTATAGTGGATTATTGGCTGGCAAAGTGCCCGGAATTTTTACCCAGTTGAAGTTTCTTCGTGATGAATTCTGTGTTTATTTATTGCTTTCAAAATTGCAGTAATTCAACATAGGAAAATCTGAGTTGCAGGATTAACCATCTAGAAATTATTAACAGTGACTTGTTGCTATTTAGTTGTTAAGTTTTTTAATTCCGCGAATCACCTATTCACCCTTCTTCTAGGTGTAGTTTGGACCAAAAACTTGTTCATACAAAACCCTGCAAGCATACCAGATCGTTGACAAGTGTTGACGTTGAAATTTGTATGGACAAACAATCAAGCCAACTTAATGAAAAGTAAATTTTTTTTATTGTGATGAAAGATTACAATGTTTCACTTTACAACAATTATGATTCTTTTCCCCTTTTATGAGATATTTGAAATATGATCAAGTATTGTAAAGAAAGTTGTAATGTGAATCTCTCTTCCTTCCTTTTAGCTTCCATATTCTTTTTATAGTAGAAAACATGCACGTACTCTGCACTCCACGTCTTGTTAGCTGTAATTCCGAGCTGAAGAAGTACATTTGTTGGTGTGATTAGATTGGTTGCCAAGCTCGGGTTGTCAGGTCATTGTAGATTAATCCTGCAAGTGGTCCTCAATAATGAATAAATTACTTAGGGAATGGAGCTTAGACATTTGATTGGTGAATTACGTGGGCGTTGACGTCAGAACTTTACATATGCATTCAGCTGATTGGATATTTACATATCTCGTCAGTGATCTTTAAATTATGTTTCCTTTAATCTCGATAAACTACACAAACTTCTCGTGCAAGCAAAACAATAGCCGATTTGACCTTAATAACTGACCTCGGATGTCGACACCAAACCAACCTTACATTAGGACCCACTCATCTCTTATAATAATCCAAAATTATCCGACTTCAGAGGTCGGACATCAACAATAAGTAATAGTTAAAGTGAGTTTAGAGTTATCATCCCAAGATGAATAGTGTTTAATAATAGTGTATTAGTTATTACCAAATTTGATAAATGTAGTAACATAAAATGGATGATTTGTTGTGATTTGTATACTAATTCTAACCAAGAAAGCAGCTAAAATATGGTTTTAATCAAATACATGATGAATGTGTTGAATTTCTGAATCCCCTTATTTATGCTATTTCCAACTCTCAATCCATAAAAAAATAGTATTTTTCTAACATTAATGATAATCAATAATCCAATTTTATTATTGCTATTTTCAACCATTGCCCTTGTTTCTCTTTGTTCAGTTCTACGTTGTCTAAACGTTCTTTCGATCTCGGGATTCAATAGTAGGAGTTCAATTTCTTCAGAATTTTGCATAAACTGTTGACAACCTAAAAGAAGTGAAACAGAAAGAAATTAGGTAGTGATATAAATGACCTAAAACAAGAAAAAAAAAATAAAAATAAAAAGTAAAATATTGAATCTAATATGAACTAACATATTAAAATTAAAATCGTTATTCTCCGACATCGACTTCAAAAACTTGTTCACATGAAACCCGCAAGCGTACGAGATCATTGACAGTAATAGTTAAAATGAGTTTAAAGTTATCGTCCTATAATGAATAATGTTTAATAATAGTGTATTAGTTATAACCAAATTCGATAAATGTAGTAACATAAAATTGATAGTTTGTTGTGATTTTTATACTAATTCTAACAAAGAAATCAATTAAAATATGATTTTAATCAAATACGTGATGAATGTGTTAAATTTCTGAATCCCCTTATTATTGGTATTTCCAATTCTAAATTAGTAAAAAATAGTATCATTTTCTAATATTAATGATAATCAATAATCAAAATTTATTTAATATCGTTTTTCAAAAATATCAAATCTATGTTTAACATAACTCCTTCTTAGTCCGAATTCATATGAAAAACACGCATTTAATAATAGGATTATTTCACGCGTTTGCACACGACGTACATATTATTCTTAATATCTATTGCCCATGTGTTAAATATGCAATGTTCTATCTATTGTGAGTCCCATAACACTATGAATATGCCACAGTTATCTAACTGGTGATGAAACATTCATACAATAAAATATTCGTGCATATGTAATCAAGAAGACAAGAATTTACTAAATAAATGAGTCTTGAATTGAAATTAACAACTAATAAGGTTCGTCATCCATCCAATACAATAAGAAATTAGCCTGATATTTTTATAATTAAATTATACAAGAATAATTGAAAAAAATACCCGAAAATAAGAAATATGGAAGAAATATGAGAAATCTACGTTGTTAGCTCAAATCTTGAAATCAGGTTATGAATCTTCACAATCTTTGTATAATTTACCTTAAATTGATGTATAGACATGCTCTCCGCTTTCAAAATATATAGAATATGATGAAATTTTGGTTGAATCGAGGTTCGAGATGTTATGCCTGAGTTTTGGTATATAAAGGAAGCTAAAAAAATTGTTTCCAATTAGAGTTTTTTTTATCATATAAAGAAACTAAAATTTTCGCCCCGCAAATGACCGTTGCACCCCACTAAAATTTTCTCCTTACAAATGACTTATTGATCATGGAGTCACGAGTGTAGCAGCACAAGGCTAATGCCTTGCGGCTACATTCAGCTTCACTTTTCTTCATTTTAGTCCCTCTGCTCACTTGTATTCTCGTTCCTTTATCTTCCAATTGCATCCAATTTCGATCTTCATTTTGTGGACTGATTGAACAATTGAATTATTGCACTTTAGTCCCCATAATTTTGATTTTGTCATTCTTATATATTTTTAGCCTATTTTCTCCAATTCTTCTATATTTCATAAAAAAAATGTCTGCGTTTTGTTGAGAAAAAATAAAAATAGAGGGAGTCCTTCACCTTACCAAACAAAATGTTGACATGAAAGTTGACGGAGTAAGTTGATTAAAAGAAATTTGAAATTAAGTGACCACATTGTGATGAAATGAAGTTGGATAACTTAATGGTATTACATAGCAATGTCAACGAGCCGAACCGGAGCAAAAAAAAANACGAGCCGAACCGGAGCAAAAAAAAAAAAAAAAAAAAGCTCCGGTTCGAACTTTTTTTGGCTCTAGCCGAGTCGACCAATGCCCTACCAAAAAAATGAGGCTTGGCCCGAGCTTTTGGGCCTTAGCGGGCCGAGCTGAGCCTAGGCAGAGTGGCTCAAGTTTTTTGTTTGATTTTTGTTTTTATTATTATTTTATATATTGCTGCCTTTGCAAAGGCAGCAAACTAGTTGCACTGGCGCTGCCTGCTTGAAAGAGCTGCTTGCTCTTTCAACAAAAATGATTTTTTTTTTTTTAAATTATGGCTAGGCTTGCCTGGCCGGGCTCGAAATTGAGCCCGAGCTTTTTTGTTACCCCTAGTATTACAAACTTTTTTTTTTTAATACCCAGGTATCTAGTTTTTTGTTTGATTTTTGTTTTTATTATTATTTTATATATTGCTGCCTTTGCAAAGGCAGCAAACTAGTTGCACTGGCGCTGCCTGCTTGAAAGAGCTGCTTGCTCTTTCAAAAAAAAATGATTTTTTTTTTTTTAAATTATGGGTAGGCTTGCCTGGCCGGGCTCGAAACTGAGCCCGAGCTTTTTTGTTATCCCTAGTATTACAAACTTTAATATCACAATATGTTGTCTCATAGACATATGCTAATTTTTTGAACATTCATAGAGGTTTACTTTACTGTTTTTGCGTCATTGGACTTAACAACTTTGAAAAATGATACAAATTTATGAATTATTTGTAAATATCATAAAAGATGAGACATGTATGAATTTTTAGAAAATTCATAGAGGTTTACTATTTTTGATTCATTGGACTTGGCTTCTTTTTTCTATTCTCATATTCTCCATCTAAAAAATCAGAACTTACGACAAAAAATCATAACTTCCATACTTTTGAAAAACAAACTCAAGCATTGAATTACCGTCCAATAATGGTCATTAATTTCTGTAGGTTTTTGTTTGAAAAATCTCCCAGTAAAATAAATATTATACTGTTTAATGACATTATATATTTTAGTTTCAATGAAGCTAGCTAGAACATGATTTACGCTTGTTTCCACTTCATTGACCTTTCTCCCCTTTTTGACTTATTTGGCAATTTTATTATCTTATAAACTCTTTTTTTGTATGTATATATATATTTTTGACGTAGGAACCCGCAGCCACTGTCCGTGAATGTGCACTGGGTAAATCTCGCTTCATGTGCAATAGTTCGCAAATCACACAAAAGAGATAAATCGCATTAAATAAGCTCGGTACGACGGGCTCGACCGAGTAAGTGTTGACAGGGATTCGAACTTATGACCTACGGTCTCCGCATTTACCTGCTCCACCAACTCGATCATCTCCGAAGAGTTTTTTTTCGTATATTTTAGTGATGGAGGAATATGGATTAGGTCATTGTCACCATCCATTATTGGGAGCTAAGCCAAATAAATTAATACAATGTTTATTACAAAATAAAATAAAGGTTCATCTGTCAATTCACTTATTTTAATATATAAAGTTAATGTAAATAAAATAAACAATGGGGGTGCATTTCAATAAAGCGTGTAAATAATTAACGGTTATTCAACCAGCCACGAAATCTCATATTTAATAATGTTTTAAAAATCAGACCAAACATTAATCTAGAAATGGTAAATAGGTCAAAGGATTGAACTGGTAGTAAAAAAGATTTAGAGGGTGTTTGGCAAATATTAAAATCGGATTAAAATTGAAAAATTAATCGTTATTATTGACTTTTATTAGACGAGTGAGACCCAATAACGATTATGTTTTCAATTTTAATCCGATTTTAAATCGTACCAAATATGCCCTTAGTGAAGGTAAATAGGTTTGGGTAAATCTCGCTTCATGTGCAATAATTCGCAAATCACACAAAAGAGATAAATTGCATTAAATAAGTTCGGTACGACGGACTCGACCGAGTAAGTGTTGACATGGATTCTAACTTGTGACCTACGGTCTCCGCATTTACCTGCTCCACCAACTCGATCATCTTCGAAGAGTTTTTTTTCGTATATTTTAGTGATGGAGGAATATGGATTAGGTCATTGTCACCATCCATTATTGGGAGCTAAGTCAAATAAATTAATACAATGTTTATTACAAAATAAAATAAAGGTTCATCTGTCAATTCACTTATTTTAATATATAAAGTTAATGTAAATAAAATAAACAATGGGAGTGCATTTCAATAAAGCGTCTAAATAATTAACGGTTATTCAACCAGCCACGAAATCTCATATTTAATAATGTTTTAAAAATCAGACCAAACATTAATCTAGAAATGGTAAATAGGTCAAAGGATTGAACCGGTAGTAAAAAAGATTTAGAGGGTGTTTGGCAAATATTAAAATCGGATTAAAATTAAAAAATTAGTCGTTATTGTTGACTTCTATTAGACGAGTGAGACCCAACAACGATTATATTTTTAATTTTAATCCGATTTTAAATCATACCAAACATGCCCTTAGTGAAGGTAAATAGGTCCCTCATAATACAACATGCCACTGAATTTGGCATGAAGCACAATAATTAATTATACAGACAACACTCCCCTTCGTGGTATATTGAATTATTATTGTGACACAATCATTAATAATAAAATTATTTTATCTCGTGATACTTTAAACTTAACTCGTGCTTATAATTTATTGGATCTTTTCAAAACCTTTAGTCTTAATACCTTGTCATTTTCGTAAATGGTGTCCAATCATTTAAACACTATCAATAAACCGACTTTTTATGAAGTTTTTCTTGGCCAGAGTCGACACCAGTAATTGTTTGAGGTTGGGCAACGAGTTTGAACAAATGACATTTGACCAATATTAAATTAGAATAAGATTTTTTAAAATGTTTTAATTGATAAAATGGTAAAGTTGTCCTTCAATTTATATCATTTCAATTTATATCAAATTATTCACTCAACTTCTTTCGTTTCACCTTGTTCTTTCTTCTCCATTTTCACTATGAAACTCTATTCCCCAAATTTGAATTTTAAAACCGTGTTATTCGCCTTAATTTTCAATACATTTCAAGATTACAAAAAGACTTCTTCTTTGATTCAAGTTTACATCGCATTACTTTATCTCTCTTCGGTACAAGCTAAAATAACAAAAAGGTAATTGTTCCTTCAATTTTTTATTTTTTATTTTTTTTCATTTTGAAATGAGATTTTGTGCTTCCATTGGTGAAAGTTAGAATGAAGAAAGTGTAAAAAAAGGGCATTTTTTATGGCTTCATAGTTTGTTTGTATATTTAGTTTTTCAGTTGAGTTTTTTTAATGTGGGTGGATTTTTTTATACATTTGGGGTTTTGAAGATGATGGGTTAATAAGAAATTCATTTATCAGCATTTCTATAAATGAAAATTGTGATATGCAAATTTGCTTATTCTTTGATATGCCCTGAGAGTTAGGGAGCTACACTATGGGTAATGTGATTTAAGTAATTTTGCCATTTTTAGTAAAATTGTTCATATTATGCTTTGCTGTATTTCGTGATTTTCTAGGAGTTCTATTTTTGAACTTTACACTTGTTGATTTCAGAATTTCTTCATATTATGTTTAGCCATTTTTACTATAGTACTCTTATTTATAGAATGGATCCTATCCTACTAAACAATGTATGTAAGTTGGCAACTTAAAAGATTTTGTATCCCCTTGACTTTATTGAAACTTTTTATTTTTTAGTTGCATAATTGTTGTTCCATTATGAATATATTGATTATTACTTGATTTGACTTTCATTTACCTGTTGTTCCAGGAAAGAGACTAGCATTGAGATTGTTTCTGAGTGTAAAGACACTGATTTTGGTTACGATTGATGCAGCAGATCATGGTCTTGAGATTCTTCATATTGCTCACGTTATCAACTTTGATCTCCCCAATGATATTGATGATTATGTATACCGAATTAGACGTATAGGTCATACTAGGAAAACAAGATTCACTATCATTTTCTTTAACAAAAAAAACAATTCATCACTAGCAAAGTCACTAGTTGATTTAATCTAGGAAGCCAATCAGGAGGTACCCATTGGCTGATTAAGTTTGCAAATCGAGCTCTATATGGAGGTAAAATTAGGCATGATGGTGGGCATTTTGGTGGTCCTGATTTTAGAAGAGATAATTCTTATAATCAGGGTGGAGGAAGCACATATTAGTATAGTGGTAGTGATGGAAATAATGACAATTATAGTGGTGGGGGATATGATTCCAAGGTGACCAGAGCCTAGGATTAGTGTTGTACAATATCCCTTAAAATTATTTTGTTTCAAAGTATATAATTTTTTCATTCAAATCTAAGAATTTTGATGTTTTGGACAATGCAAAAAAAGTTGTAGACTACATTTGAAAATGCGCATATCAGTAGGATGACTTTATTCCAGGAGACAGATTTTTTCTATAGTATATGTGTGCCTTTAGTTAAATATTGGTGCATTTCTTTACTGTTTTATGTCTCAAGAAAATGGCACAAGTGTTGTTATTGGACTTATAAGTGTCCATGAGAACGACACAAGTGTCATTATTGAGATTAAAACGCTCCTGAGAACAACACAAGTGTCGTTATTTACTTATTAGAGTCCATTATAATTTATATCATTTCAATCGTTCTTTATTACATGTCCATTGCTTGAGGTTTTTATGTTGGAAACAAATCAAAATATAGGAGAAAATAATAGAACGGCACAAGTGAAGTTATTGAGAAGAAAATAGCACTTGTATCGTTCTATCTATAAACATGATTATAAGCAGCCAAGTCACATTCGTGCCCCGAAAACCATAAGTTGAACTCATTTAAATTGTAAGATGGATATAACGTTTACAAAATTTGAGAGATATGCTCATTACTTATATTCTAATGAATTAGTAGAATGACTTGTTTTTCTTCACACGAGAACAACACGGGTGTTGTTATGTTTACAAATATAAGTGTCCATGAGAACAACACTTGTGTTGTTACTTAGATTAGAACGTCTATGAGAACGATACAACTATCGTTACGTTTGTAATTATACTTGTCCATGAGAATGACACTTGCATCGTTACTGAGATGAAAATGTCAATATCGTATAATCTTTGACAATTCAACTGTTTTTCTTCATACGATCAACTTTTCCAACTTTTTTAAGTTATGGAATCCAATGTTTGAGGTCGTTGCATTGGAAAAGAAATAAAATACAAGAAAAATCAACAAAATGACATAAGGGCCATTACTGAAATGAAAACGACAATCGTGTCATTCTATCTATAAACACGAGTATAAGTATCCATGAACCATCATTTCAAATGCAAGATGAACATGACATTTATAAAAGTTACGATATGTGCTTTAATTATATTTTTAACGAATCAATACAATGACTTGTTATTTCGCCAACTTAATATCATATAATTTATGTGAATTCAATTAGAATGGTATAACTATCGTCACTGAGATGAGTATGTCTATCAGAATGGTATAACTATCGTTACGGAGATAAGAATGTATATCAGAATGGTATAACTATCGTTATGTTTGTAAATATAAGTCCATGAGGATGACACTTGTGCCGTAATTGAGTTTTGAAAAGATCTACAAGAACGACACAATTGACATTATAACAATACACAAACTTGGTCATGAGAACGACACAAGTGTTGTCACTGTGTAGAAAACGACACTCGTATTATTCTGTCATAAACACGAGTATAAGCAGCTCATAACCCAATAATAACTAACCAAGAGGGGGTGAATTGATTTTTGAAACTTTTTCGACACTTAGTCTCAAAATAATTCAATACACAAGATATAAATGTAAAGTATAATACTAGAATTAAATATGCAAGTTCGATAACTTAATTCAAGTATGGACATAGCACAATATAAATGGCAATGTAACGTAAAGTGCAATAATGTAAAGATAACAAACTAATTTAATGGGGTTTGATACACAATATGTTCTACGTCCCCGTTACTAAACTCTCTATCACGAACAATGCTAAATGCACTATAATGGTAACTTACAAACAAGGAGTACTGATACTTAAGTGACTTACAACAATGAACAATTATCCTTAGGTGACTTACATCAATGAACACATATCCTTAACAACAATCAAGTTTTCACAAGGTTTTCGAAGCCACTAAAGTATAAATAATAGTTTTATAATTGAAAGAACTCTCTTGACAAATGTTATAATCAAATCAAGTATTTAGAGAGTTAGGATAACACTTCAATAGATAGCAAATAATAAAACTCAAGTGTTTATGATGAAAAATTGATAATGAAATGATTTGTATTTTTGTATCAAAGTTTT
>CAIGRO010033460.1:0-16068 GCA_903798355.1 Fraxinus baroniana | reverse complement strand
TCTTGATGCTTTTTTTTTTTTTTTTATGTTGAAGACAAGATTTAATTAATGTACCTGTGACCTACAGATCAAATGGTTGAATATGGTATTGGAGCATTCAAATTCCTTAGGTTCAAGTCTCGCAGCCACCCATTTAGTGAAATTGAACATGTGTTAGTATTTGATTCAAAAAAAAAAAGGATTCCCGCCTATATGTAAGGGGGAGTAGGGAAGAGAAAATTTTAAATGGTATACACGTGATCCTCTCAAACAACTTAAACTTTTAGTCTAACACAATTGCTTTAGTATCACGTAGTTATTTTGTAATTGTAGGCTATGGTTTATTCCTAATCATGCTAAGAATGTGATTTAATTTCATGAACTTTTAACCATTTGACTAATATACTCTTAAACTATTCTAGAAGAACTAAGTTGTTATTTTTGTGGAATTTTATGAAATTTGTATTGATTATTGATGGATTCCAAAAGTTACAACATCAAATATATTGCAAAGAAAACCTATCATTTTCCTGACATTTCTCCTCTATGTCCGAAGAGCATCTTCGGTGCACTAACTTCTAACTATATGGATTGCTATCTAAGTGCATGCAAGTTGTAAAAGACTTCTTTTGTACATGACATTATTATCTAATGAATAGACACTTAAGTCTAAACTAGTCTCCAATGGGTTCTATCTACTACCCAATAATAGTGTCTTGGTATCTTTCATTTTCTTTAAAGTAAAAACAAAATCACATATAAATGTGCATAGCAAATATGAATTTTGTTGGGTCGGTGTGTTTAACAAAGCTTTTAAATCTAGACGAAGCTCTAAGCAATGTTTGGTTTTTCTTTTGTCACACCAGCTTGACGAAGTCCCCATTAGGTTGCATTGGAGAAGGATTTTTTAAACATTGTCAATTTTTGCTTACGTGGCAAATTTCTTTTAGCAATCCATGGAACCATTGAAGATGCTCTAACATCGCTCTCCTGTGATTATGATAATTAGGTTAACTATACAATAAAGGAATACAATATTACACCCTAACATCTCTCCTATAATTATGCTAATGAGATCAACAATACACTAAATAAATACAACTAATTATAGTAATTTCCACGGTTTCCATAATTATTTATCTTTTAGAGGTTTCAAGCAATGTTTCTTAGTTGTCCTCTACCTATGATTGGAGATATCTACCATATAGAAAAAAATATAGTATGGCCACTGTGCTTTGTGGAACTCAATGTTGGAACATTCTAGGATGGATGTGTGGTTATCCAGCAAGTGGAGATGACTCCAATTTTGAAAATATATCAGAGAACTAAGATTTAGGTAGTTAAGACACATCTTACCTAGACAAAAACCACTTTTATACCAATTCTATATTTATTTATTTTTTCTAAATGTTCTTGTAATGGATGACGTGCAATTTATAGTGCCTTGGTACTGATATGTCTGGACCTTCTTCCTCAAATATAAATTCATGTTGTGGGACTTTGAACAACTGTTGGTATATGCTAGCTTTCATATTTGTTGCTATTCTAGACTTTGCATGCTAAATGTTTTCCAACCACTGCAGGTTTAGTGCTGCTGAAGATGAATATGAATATGATTCACGTCGGAGTTTGTCACGCGGAACAACAATTGGAAATGGTCATCTTCGGCTTTATTCCTCTCTTGGCTTCTGCAGAGTTGTTTCTACATTAAATTAAATTTTATTACCAATTTTCGTTTGGCAGGTCCCCCCGATTGGGTATTTGATTGGACGAAGGAAATGGACACAGATTTGGCAAACCAGAATTCCAACAATCAAGCATTTTCGAGAAAGCACTGGCGTCTTCTTCAATGTCAAAATGGTGGGTAGCTGGTCCTGTTTCCGTTACTTTATTATATACGGGAATGGATGCATGAGGTCATAAAAAAAATTTGACAATGGATAAGGGATAACATGGCCTGTAACTTGGCTATCCATTTTCTTTTTGGAAATTTGCAGGGCTTCGGATTTTTGAGGAGCTCGTCGAAGTGGATTTCCTTGTAAGAAGCAGTTCTGTCTTCTCTGAAGTGCACAATGATTTAGCTAAGAAGGATGTTTTAGTTTATGTTTTAAAGCAAAATTATATTTATGTAGCCAAAGAGCTGTAGTAGTTCAATGAAGGCGGTTGGGGTTGTGGAGGCTACATGTGAAGATATTTTTGAGCTAATAATGAGCATGGATGCCACACGGTTTGAGTAGGTGCTTTTATTGTTGACTCTAGATTTACTTTATTCCATGTTTGGTGTTTTCCATTGCATGTTAAAGATTATTATTATAGAGGACAGTGCCTGGAAAATTTTTTTGTTCTCTTTCATTGCAAATGAGAAAATTATCACAATTTTTTACCTGTGAAAGATAAGTATATCAACCAGATTCTTTATTACAAGACACAAATTGGTGTGATTTATGCGAGTTATACTAGATATGAAATCAAAATTTTATTTTTCAAATATGTAAACATCTATATGTATTCAAATTCTAGAAGTTCATTAGATAAAATACAAATAGCTACAGCTGTAGAGTCTCTCATACACTTTCTCATTCTCTTTTTATAATGTAAGCTGTTTCATGCTCTCCCTTCATTTCAGTTTGAGTCTCTTGGTTTGTCTTAGATTGGATTTCCAGAAAGTGTCCACACGTCCTGATTTGAGTTAGGCAGGTTGGGGGAGATAACCTGAAAGTGGAACCAGAAAAACTAATATAGGATTTTTTGAAAGGTAGTTTTGTAAAGGGAGTTCAAAAGACTATTTATATTGCTAAGTTGCAATTATCTTGAAATTTCAAGAAAGAAAGAAGGCTATTCATATTGAAACATATGGAGCATCCTTAAAATGCATGCCTCTTGGCATCATTTTATGGTTGAGATTGGTGTCCAACTAAGCATGTTTGGCTAAGTTTAACACTTTGCTTTAAATAAATGACTAAGATCTAAAAATAAATAAATCTTTTTCTAGTCAGTTGGGAATAAGTAAATTACTTAATTTGAAAGTAAGATAAGAGTTAATTTCAAAATCAATAACTTTTTTTACTTCAAAGTAATAAAAAGTCAACTTATCCACAAATGCTTGTAAACAAAAGATAACTTATATTGTTTCTTAAGCTTAGCCAAACATGCTCTGAAACATAGCCTCCGTTTGGCAAAATTTATAAATCATTAATAAATTGTCAAGTTTATTATCAACAACACATTCCAATGGATCCATAGGCCGCTGGAACATCCACCACTCATTTGTATCTATTTATACTAAAGCAATTTATAAATTCTTCCCAAATGAAGGCTTAATAATCTTTGGAGACAGTAAATATGATATCCCTTAGCACGGCTGTGAACTTTGACCATAATTTTAATTAGTTCTAACGAATTCATTTTTCAATTTTGATTACACATTCTTTCGTTTCATGTACAACCTAGCTGATAACTGGGGAAATGAATTACTTGATTTCTTTCTGATGCATGAGTGTAATTGCCCTACATTTCCCTCTTTTGAATAACTAATTTTGAATGGAAAGTAAGTATGTCTGCTCCACAAAATGTATTTCAATATATTACTTCCTTTGAACTGACACTTTGAGCCTTTTTGCATGTATTGCTCGATTGACTGTTGTTTTGTGCAATGTTATATTCTTTTTATTATCTCTAATGGTGATTTAATTAAAATTTTGATGCCAGAGCTTTGTCTGAGCCATTACAAGTTATCATCTTACTTGTACTTGAGATGGATCCCTTTGTGATGTGTTAAATCTTTATGAAGCACGTACACTGAAAATGGAAAGATCATATGCATATTATTCTGTTTGAAGCAAATAAGTTGAGCATTTTTTTCCACATTGTAGTTCTATCCTGGAAAAGGTTCATTTGCAGTTGATTCCCAGCTCCACACAATCACACCTGATGAGGAGTAAACCTTTCCTTTTTAACTGACATTGTTTTTTCAGTGTCGAAAATATCAGTTCCTGCTCTCATCAATTTCTGAGCTTTAATTTAATTAAATTCACCATTATCATTGCTAGGTTGACAAGCCTGGCTCCACTCTTATATCAAAAGAGTACTTGGGCCTGTTTTTCCACTTGGCCTTAAATGGTCAATGAAAGTTACAACTTAGACCTGAGACATCTGGGTTATTATTGTAGTTTGATTTGTGCTGTGGCATTTTCTTTCTGATGGGAAATGCCAATGCATATTGGGTATATATTGACAGCCAATGGCAAAAGAATAAATGATACAAAACAATCTTGTTCCTTGTTCAATGGCTTCTAGTCCACACTTGGATGGGTTCACAGGTTCAGTTGTATGGATGGGTGAAAGGTCTCTGTTTATTTTTCCCAAGTACCTTGGTTAATAACAAATAACACTGAGAAAGAAAAAAAATTCTGTGAGAAACTTGTGGAGATTTCTTAATGATCAAAATAATGTTTTCATTTATATTTTATCAATCTTATTGTCTTGGCTAAACTAAGTTTCTAGTGTGCTTTCGGCTTTCCTTAATTTTTTGGTTATACTTAGCCTAAGTTCTTGTACCATGACCTGTGGAAAACTGAGCCATAATTAGGATTACGAAAAACTTAATTTATTAAAGTATATTACAATGTTTATGTCATAACTGCAGAGTTTGCGCTATGCTCTTGTAACGTGCTATTGTTTATACAGATGGGATTGCAGTTTCCAGTATGGTAGCTTAGTTGAGGAGGTAGACGGACATACAGCAATAATATATCACAGTCTTCAACTGGACTGGTTCCCTATGTAATGTCTCCTTGTAGCAACTTTTTGTAGGAATATTGACTTTATTGACTTTTGAATTTGATCTTTCCTTATCATAGTGTACTGTTATTGTTTGATTTCCACTTGTTCATGGGTCATCTCCCAGGACGTTGATATAACATTAACAAATGGTACATTATCTGTAATCTACCTACGTCAAATGTTCTGTTTATGAGAAAATAAAGGGATGTTTCTTTTCAATTGACCTTTTTGTTCTGAAAAGAAATGTGGTTCGGAGTTTTTTTTTTAGGAATTTCCAATCTTGAAGTACTATTGCATGCTATTACAGGTTTGTATGGCCCCGTGACCTCTGCTATGTGCGGTATTGGCGTCGAAATGACGATGGGAGTTATGGTAAATGTTTGAAGCCCTTCCCGTTTAATTATTTGCATTTCAAGTTTCCCAATACACATGAGTCCTTTTTCTCACTTTGTCGTTGTGCAGTTGTGTTATTTCGTTCTAGGGAGCATGAGAATTGTGGTCCACAGCCAGGATTTGTTCGTGCTCATATTGAGAGTAAATTCAACTTTCCTCTGTTGTTGAAAATTATGTTTATTTTCCAAATATATTTTGGAGTTTTATTGTGCATTACAGAATTACTTTTGAGAATATTCAGTCCTTTTATCATAGTCATGATAAATGGTCTGATCTGTTGACTTTGTTTTCAGGTGGAGGGTTCAATATTTCACCAATGAAACCTCGTAATGGGAGACCTAGAGCGCAGGTACAGCATCTCATGCAGATTGATCTGAAAGGATGGGGAGTGGGTTATATATCATCATTTCAGCAACATTGTCTGCTTAAGATGTTAAATTGTGTTGCTGGTAAGATCTTATGTTTGGTTTATAGTTGTTGGAAGACATCACCTAGGTTAGCAGTGGAGTTCTTCTATTCGTTGGCACCTGTTGAACTACTTGATATGAAAGTTTAAGACTTTAAGTTGTTATAGAGGGCCACATGTATTTCATTTAAATCTTTTCTTTAACAGCCCGGTGGAGATCAATTTTTTCCCCATTAAAGCCTGTTAACATGCGTAGTTTCACTGAATGGGTGGTGGTGAGACTTCAATTTATGACATTTGATCTAATTAGAGAGGGCCACATGTATCATTTACACCTTAATCTCTTACTGTTGATGTAGTCTTATCTATGCTTTGTTTTCCTTATCCCCAAATTCGTAGTTGATTGTTGAAGCACCAGACTTCCAACTCTGTTGAAACCATTCGATTTACACAAGTCTTTTGCAAATTTCTGATTGCTATTTCTGCAATGTGGATTATTTAAACTATTTTCAGTACTACAATGCTCTGAAATTGAATTATAGCTAATCATGCAATCACAACTTACTGCGTTAGTATATAATGGAAATATCTTGGTGACTATGTCAGTAATTTGAAACAAGCACAGTATATTGAGCACAGTGCAACTGATTACAAATTAGACAACTCCCTCTGGACACAAAAGTACACGATTAGAAATTTTCTTTTGATTTCCGCTCATCTCTTCCTGCTATTTTTCTCGAGTGTCCTGTCATTGTTTAGCTTCTTTTTAGCATCAGAGTCTTCCACACAATTATGTAAAAGGATTATAATTCACCTACGTATAAGAAATTGAAATGAGAAAGGGGAAACTTCTAATACATTTCTTCACTATTGCACTGTGTTTCTTTTGTTTAGCGGATTCTGATCAAAAGTCTCATTTCCTTTGTGAACTTTGCATTGTCTGTAAACACAATGATAGTTTTCTGGTTTTTTCATGCTACAGGATTGCGTGAATACTTTTCTCAAACTGATAACAGGACTGCTGCTCCAAGAATTCCTGTTATGGTTAATATGACATCAGTTTCCAATTCTTCAAAGAAGAATCACAAACTCAACTCGTCTCTAGATCAAATACACGCTGAAAATAAGAATGGTGTATTGATGGATGAATACTCTGATGAAGATGAAGATCAAGTCGTTGATCAAGAAGTTCGTATTATACTTATGTTTCTTATAGTTTCTGTGTAGTTTCTCATAAATTGGTTTTAATATTTTGCAGACATTTCCATCCAGCATTGAAATTGAAGACAAGAGAACTGGTAAATGATGAATTATATTACGTGTTTTGTTGATATGGCATTAAGTCTTCATATTAAATATGAAGTGGAAATATTCTTGAGTGTGTTGTCTAAATTGAAGCTAGTGATGAAGAACCTCAAGACCAAATCAATTTGTCCATTTTCTCGGGCAACCTTCGGCGTGATGACCAAGATAAGGCTCGTAATTGCTGGACACTATCTGAAGGAAACAACTTCAGAGTTCGTAGCAAGCAATTTTGCTATGACAAATCAAAGGTTATCACTTCATTTCTTGTTAATTGAAGATGCATAATTGTTTCTTAATTGGCCAGCATACTTCTTGACTTGCTCCTATATCATTTTTGGTATATATTTTGAAGGTTCCTTCTGGCAAACATCTTATGGAACTTGTTGCTGTGGACTGGTTCAAAGATACAAAAAGAATAGACCATGTTGCCAGACGACGTGGGTGTGCAGCACAAGTAAGTTGGTCATATAATGACAGTTCTTTTTCTTACCTGAACTTTGTTTTTCTATCGAGTTCCTCCCATCATGACAGAGGGTTCTCGATCAAGGTTTGTTAGTAATAACAGCTGTATTCCATTTATGAGGTAAGATGAGTTTTGAAATTTGTTGGTATTGTATATAACATTGAGTTTTACAGTGCCATAGCATCAGTGATCAGGAAGAAGTTTGATTGGTCATTGCCTTGTGCTAAAAGAGTGTGTTTTCCAAAAAAGTAGTTCAGATTAGTGGGAGTTCTGCACCTTTAGGCTTTAATCTAGTGTGGCTTGCCTTGTGTAACCTGGATTGAGTTAATAGTTACTGTTTTGAATAAAAAACTGAGTTGGATTGAGTTTCTGCTTCTTAGGTGGCTATCCTTAACAGATCTTTTCCTAATCTTCCTTGCGTAATGGTCTCAACTCCCCCCACTCCCCCACCCCCAACCGTTGTTGACTCTAACTTAAATGTTGTCCTCTACATTTTTTCTTGGTTACTAATCAAACCTTCAACTATGTATAGTTTTGATATTTTATCTCTACTTTGTCTTATCTGATGTATTGCTTGTTGTTTGCTGAATTTTTTTAAGGTTATCTTTGTCTGTTATTCCCTTGATTTCTCTTGCCTGTGGTTAGTTGTTCTTGTTATTTCAATTCGTCTGCTTAGCTTTCTATCTAACCAAAGAAGATATATTTACAAAATTAATGTGTCAACTATTTGTAGACTGAATTATGATAAATGATATAGTTTGTTTTTATCCACTGTAGGTTGCATCAGATAAAGGACTTTTCTCTATTGTTTTTAATCTGCAAGTGAGTTAATATCTAATTTCAATTCTAGTTAATTCATCCGGTGGTTTGCAAGAGATAACATTTTTCTTCTTCAAGGTGCCTGGATCGACACACTACAGCATGGTTTTCTATTTTGTGACTAAGAAATTAGTACCGGGGTCTCTCTTACAGCGGTTTGTCGATGGGGATGATGAATTTCGCAATAGCAGACTGAAACTTATTCCATCAGTGCCCAAGGTATCTTATTCTTTGTTTTCCCTTTCTTATTTCAGAACTGGTGTAATATTCTGTTTTATCTTCACCATTTTGTTCTAGTATCACATTACTGGATTAATTAAATGGTCATCTTGTAATCAGGGTCTCCATATGCATGAAAACCTACACAAGAATAGGTTAGACTAATCCTAATATAACCTCATAGTATGGCAAAATGTTAAACTCAGAAAATTGTAGCTGATGTTGTAAATATTTAACAATGTTTAATTGAGCAGTAATATTGAGTCATCGGAATGGAAATACGAGATCTAATAATATTTGTTTTGTCGTATCCTATATAGTGGGGTTGACAAGTTCAAGAGCATTATCTAAAGCCATCACAAATTGAACTGAAGTTTAACCTGTTAATTAGGTCAAAGAATAAATGTAGAAACCATCTCTTTTTCCCATAATGATTTGTAGTAGCTCCTTGTGGATTCATTGAATTGAGTTGACATCCTAATTAATTATTAACCAGAAGAATGGGAAAGCGAACACCCAACTTTCTCCTCAAGTTGGAGCAAAAATATAATTCATGTCCAGCTTTCCAACTATTGCATCAGAACGGACTGCGGAAATTCCTTATGTGAATATGTATGCTGACTGTTTTTTTTGTTGTCAATAAAAGTGTATTGATAAGCCCATTATCCAATTTTCCTTGATGAAGTGTCTGTCAACTTCAGAATGTTTTTGTGGAACACGTCGCACCGAATTATGGCAATACTAGTAGCCATCTTGTTGTCACAATGGATCCTCAGATTCTTTAGGTTTCATTTCAAGTTCTTTAAGAATAATTTTGATCCAAAGCATTTCATAGATTCCTTGCGCCGTAGCTTTGAGTTCGGTTTAGCACTTGACCTAGCAACGACACATTACTTTTTCCTTTTGTTATTAGGTTTCCTCCAACGAATGTAGAGTAGCTAGAGGTTGATTTTCTGATCAAGCCAGACCAATGTGCATCAATATATGCTTCAACCTGTAGATGCCCATCTTTTGAGAAACACAGCCCTTTTCCCGTTGTTGCTTTCATAAAATTCTTTGAACAACTTCCATATGGTAGTCTAACACAGCATGCATGAATTTACTTACCCTGCGTAAATACATGCTTTACCAGGTCGAGCATGAAACGAGAGAATAAGCTTATTAACAAGTCCTTGTTATCCCTCCCTTTCAATAGGCTCCCTATCAGTAATGGACCTGAATAAACGATTTGGATCAATTAGGGTTTCAACTCGTTTGCATGCCAATTTCATGCTGTAAATCCAGCATATATTTCCTTTCGGACAAAATTTAACTTTTTGACCGAGCTCAGAGCCACTTATTCCCATGAAATACCTCAAGCCACCCAAGACTTTTGTTTTAATTCATTCACTTGTATGAAAGCTTTTGGCCACCACTTCATCATCACTGATAACAATTATATCATTTATATAGATAACTAGTAATATTATTTTCTTGGAAATTGAGTGTTCACAATTTTATCCTCGACTCTGTTAGTACCCATAGAATCATAGGCATCTTTCAAATCAAGCCCTTGAATATTGCTTTAGCCGATACAAAGATTTTTTAAGTTTACATACATTGTTATCTCCAAACACACCTTTAATTCCAGAGGACAGTCCATGTAAACTTCTTCCTCATATTTCCTGTTGTTGCATTCTTTACGCCAAATTGGTGAAAGGGCAAACAGAGAGTTCAAGCTATCTAAAGAAGAATCCGGATTGAGTCCATTTTGGTGATAGGAGCAAAGGTTTCTTGATTGTTGTCAATTCTGAGTTGTTGTGTATCCTTTAGTAACCAACCTAGCCTTATGCCTTATAACTGACTCGTGTGCTTTACACTTTAACCTTAAAAATCTACTTGCATCCTGTTTGTCTCTGCCCTCTAGGTAACTCAACTACCTACCATGTCTCATTTTTGTGTAAAGCTCTCGACTTCCACTTAGAATCTTATAGTGCCCTGTGCACATTGTTTGCACATACTTGGATGACAGATGATAAAATTGTAAGTGTAAGGCCTTAAACAGAAGATTGAGACAATTGTAATCAGCAACATTATAATGGGATGTTTGGCCACCTTTTCAAAGAGCAATAGAACAAGTTCAGTATTGCCTAAAGGTTTAACAGATGACAAATATCTAACAACCTATGAACAATGAACCAATATATAGGGAAGCAAACTGTTATAGGGAAGCAAACTGTTGGTTTGGGTACAGAAGTTCTATCTGGTGTTTGTTGCAATCAAGTGTCATCGTAAGTCAAGGGAAAAAAAAAAATTTCCTTACACGAGTGTTAGAAAATGCATCAGTGAGTCCCTGGTTGACTAGAAAATATATAGGGACGCAAATTTCCGACATAAATCAAATGATTGCATCAGTAACATCGTCTCCACAGAAAATTAAAGATGGGAGTACTTTTTTGGGGTTCGTGGGGAGAACTATAAAATTTTAATTGAAGTCTGTTAGATTACATGGTGACCTCTATATCTGTAAGAAGTGTCTATAATTTTTGTATATTCTACATTACCGTTGGGGTTTGGTTCCGTTTATCAACTGTTTGTTTGGGTACATAAGTTATCTATGGTGTTTGTTGAGATTCAAGTGTTATCTGGACTTACGAGTGCTAGAAAATACATCAATGAGTGACGAGTCCCTGGTTGACTAGGAAATATATAGGGAAGCAAACTTTTGACATAAATCAAACTAGTGCTTTATTGTTAGTTACATTGTCTCCACATAAAAATAAAGGAGGGAGGAGTGTTTTTATTTTTTTATTTTTGGGGTACCATGGAAGAACTATTAAATTTTATTTGAAGTCAGATTACATGATGACCTCTGTGTGTGTGTAAAAACTCTATAATTTTTATATATTATCCAGGACCATTGGGGTTTGGTTCCTTCTATCAACTGTTTGGGACATAAGTTATCTATGATGTTTGTTGGGATTCAAGTGTGATCAGGATTACATCAGTAAGTCAAGGAAATATATTTTCCTTACATTGGCACAAATCTATTCTACATGCGATCATATGGAGTGTTGGTCACTACTATTTAAATGTGTTTTGTCTTCTATTTGTGTTACACACACGCTTGTGGTGAATATGATTACTCAGGTGCAAAATCCATGCTGTTTTATTGCTTCTCTTGGTTTTTGTAGACTTCACATTGTCGTCTGTACTATAAGCACCGTATATATTAAGAATACTAGTAACATCATCTCCAACAATAAAAAAAACATGCAGAATTTTTCATTTTAGACTTTGGTGATCATGTTCAATGAATTTCATCATGTCTAGGTACTCAGGAATATTTTGTTATGATTGATTATCCTACCAAAACTTGAACCACTTGTTCCCTTCACTTTGTAAGTTTTAACGTGTTGTGCATAGGAATATGAATTTCCATTGTGAATCATGCAGGGATCATGGATTGTTCGTCAGAGTGTTGGAAGTACCCCATGTTTACTGGGAAAAGCTGTTGATTGCAACTATATCCGTGGTGCCAAGTATTTGGAAGTAAGCTTCTTTTCATGTTTCTCTATTATCCACATGTAAATATCCAAAATTGCACGTGTGCCAATTCTAGCACATCCATGTTTCTCTATTATCCACATGTAAATATCCAAAATTGCACGTGTGCCAATTCTAGCACCTGAATGCTTTTGACTGATGGTGCTCTTGTTTACCTCTAGATTGATGTTGACATTGGTTCTTCCACTGTGGCAAATGGAGTCCTGGGGCTTGTAATTGGCGTGATTACAACTCTTGTTGTTGACATGGCTTTCCTCGTCCAGGTACTTGAGTCTTAACTGATTATGTCATATTTTGTAGGATCTATTTCTACACGTAAGACGTATTTGCCTTGTCTTTCTCATTTATTATAATTATGGAGGAAAAGTATCTACGGAGTTGAAATGAAAATTCTGGTGACCTGTGTTGTACTGAATGTGGGAAAAGAACACTTCTATATATGGTCTAATCAAAGATAAAACCTCTAGACGAAAAATAGATGTCATCAAAATCTGAATAATGAACGTACAAGTAGCAACAGTAAAAGGTTTTGTATACTTTGATTAAGAAGAGAATCTTGGAAAATCTCAAGTTTGTATAAAGTATGTATCGATATAGGGGCACCCAAAAAATTAGAAAACAAAAGATTCAAGTTTTCCCCTTATTTTCTCTTCAGAAATCTGGTTTATATTATTGAAAGAGACCATTGCCGACAAAAAATTAAATTCAAAAAACACAAGAAAATAAAGTGGAGCATTTGCTTGAATAGACATTGTTTCTGTTTGAGCTTCATTTCCCCCACAAACTTATTTTTAACCACACATTTGCCTACTAAAATAATTTTACACAAACCTAAAATTTTCTCTATTTTTTAACCAAACATTCTCCAAAAAAAAAAAAAAATCAGTATTACAAAATCTATTTTAACAAAAAATGGGGTTCGAACATAGTCTAGTGTACATAAGTGAGTGAAGGATGGAGATAAGCTAAAACAATTTTTATGTATTCTCACTTAATGCTTTTTGTTGGAGAACTTAAGTTAATTATGCTGAATTTCACAAATGTTTTAAATATCTGTATATTTCAGGCCAACACAACGGATGAGTTACCCGAGCGACTTATTGGTGCTATACGAGTTTCACATATAGAATTGTCGTCGGCTGTTGTCCCCGTGCTCGATTCGGATACAACATAGTTGTTCATATCATCATGTGTCAAATACTGAAATACTTACAGATATAATTGTTAAGTATAAGTTCTCCTTTTGTACCCTCCAAATGAAAAATACAACTTTTTAGTATGTGAAATTACATTAGTGCAATAACATACAGCTTTAGGGTTATTATATGTAATTTCTGTTACTTGATAAGTACAAATAAAATTATGTTCTGTTCATCGCTCCTATTACCGTATACTCTTTGCCGTCTTGTTTTTTCTAATATTGTGTATCATATGTTAATTCCCGCTCTTATAGTTTGATGGTAAAATCAGAAGAAAGGGGGTCAGCCTTGTGATCTTTTGTGATGGAATCTATCTCTCCTTAGTTCATGGTTAAAGAATGATTCTGCACCAAATAATGTTTTGTCCATTTAGAAGTTTTCGCAACTCAATAACAAAAGATGATATTTGCAATGTGAAGCAAAAAAATCAATGCGAGTATCCAAAAATCTAAGTAAATTAAACTTAAAAACTCATTCGATAGCATTTCAAAAACATCACAAATAGCTTCCAAGAGTAGAGTATACAAACTCAATTGAAAACCGAAAATTGAAATTTTACATAGTGGGATGACGTCAAGATAACTACTGAGATATAAGATCAAGAAACGCTTTCAAAGAAGCCATTGATGTCGATGGATAACCATCATTTCCAAATGTGTGCCTAAACCTCATTGCTCTATTGTGAACTTCTTCATCACCCATCAATTTCTCAATTTGTTGCATTATTTCATCCCTTTTGACCATCTCTGAAAAATCACCCCCTGTTGAAACCATATGGCCCACTTTCAAATGACTCGTCACCAATTTTGCATCAAAAAATTGGTCACCCCTAATTGGCCATGCCAAAATTGGGACCCCAAGCCCAATTGCTTCCACAGTAGAATTCCAACCACAATGTGATAAAAAACCTCCAGTTGATGGGTGGCTCAAAATCAGTAATTGTGGGGCCCATCCTTTTATAATAAGTCCTCTATCCCCAACTTTTTCTTCCAACCCATGTGGGTAGTACCCTTCTTCATCTTTATCTGAACCGGGTTTCCCACCAAAAAGCCCGGGTGGTGGACCTTGTCTTCCTGAGCCGGGTTGAATTACCCATATGAATGGCCTGTTCAACTCTCCTACTGCTTCCGCTAATTCAGCGTATTCTTCTAGAGTAGGACCAACTTCACTACCAAATGACACATAAATGACAGACTGACTTGGCTTTGAATCCAACCACTGAACTACATCATCTTCCGTGTAATTCGATTTTCGATCTGATCTACCATCTTGAAGAACTGAATTAGAATCAACCGATTTCCAATACTTGTCGGGCAACAATGGGCCCACACCCAAAACTGTTTTTCCAATTTGACTAGATATATATTCAAGAAACGGCTGCTCCAAATCATCACACGTGTTGATTAACAAGGCGGTCGAACCGTCCGCGTCTTCTAGCCACCTCGGTTGTAGTCCAGGTCCAGGAGGGCCAAAGTTCATTCCACTTGGCGGTCCAACCGGACCTTTTTTTGGGAACCGCGAAGGTGGTGGAGCCTTTCTTTTAAGATCCGAATAACTCAAGGCCATGCTTTCGGGTAACCCGGGCAACACCCGGGTCTCACCCGGTTTGACATCATCAACATGGGCTTTCCATGCAGCACACTCCATAGCAGGAGAACATGCACCAGAGGTGAAAAATGTAACTGTAGGTATCTCCATTTTTTTGAATAATTCCTTGCTCCAGCTCATCATCACGTCAATTACTACACATAAGGGTCGGGTCTGACCCGTATTCTTGTACCTGTCATCGATAAAGGACTCAATACCTTTGCCCAATTCTTGATGATGATGGTGATTTGGCCTAGATCCATGTCCATTTCCGGGTCCCGGTGCAGACCCTTCTAGTTCAGAAACATTTGGTGGCGGATGTGGTGGTGCTAATCTCAACTCCGGCGGCGGCGGTAAAGGTGAATATGAAGCTGGGATTTCGAGCACTTCAACTAAAGAGTTGTTCTGGTTTAGAGAGGAAGGTACGGAGGAGGAGAGATGAGAAGGGATAATGAGAATAAGTTTGTAATTGTAAGAAGAAAGACGTTTGCATAGCTCTATGCATGGAAAAAGATGACCCTGACCAAAAAATGGAAGAACCAAAATATCACCATGAACAGTTCCCATCTTGATTTCACTCTTCTGCAATACTTAGGATTGGGATTCGTATGTTAACATGTGTATATATACACACACAAAGTGACAGAGATGTGTAATGATAATAGAGGACAAAAGCAGGGGGGAAGCAGAACTTGAACATTGGGGCACAATCACACTTAGTAAATAAGTTGAAAGAAATTTTACAATAAAAAATTTATATCCAAAAAAATCAAACCCCATGTAATTTACATTCGAAAATTTACATGGAATATGATTTTTTCGAATGTAAAATTTCGAAAATTTTGAAAATTTTCTATTAAAATGATGAAAATTACATTGAGAAATTTGTATCGTAAAAATAATAAATGTTAATGAAATAATTGAATTGCGGGTTAAAGACTCACGTTTAACGTATTTTTAATTATTTTCAATATATGTTCGAACTATTTGATATGCTCATAACGTAGTTCTTGAANAATTATTAGACGTCTTTTTTAAGACTCACGTTTGACGTATTCTTAACTATTTTCGATATCTGTTTGGACTATTCGATATGCCCATAATGTAGTTCTTGAAATAAGTTTCGAAATAAAATAAGCAATTTGTATATTCGATTAGCGTACGATCGTCGGAGAATTTTTAAAATTAGCATATTATCAAAATTCAATTTTTTTATTTTATTTATTTTTATTTTGCCCCTGTTTGGTGGAGATTAAAATCAAGTTTTTAGTAAATTTTGATAAAAATTAAACAGTTATGAATTCTAAGAAAGATGTTATTAAAATTAATTGTTAACTTTGATTTCGATTAGAATTTATATTTCAATTGAT
>CAIGRO010033446.1:0-13861 GCA_903798355.1 Fraxinus baroniana | reverse complement strand
CAACACAATTATATAAATTATTTAAACTGTGGCGACCCGAATCCTTAACGGTTCGAGTGTTTGTCTCTAAATCATAAACTAAAGCAAATTTAAAGGATATTCAACACAATTATATAAATTATTTAAGCACTTGCTAAAATTCAAACGGAGTAATGAGTTTAATGCATTACTTGAAACGAGGAATATCTTAAAATTATTTAAAATTAAATTAAATAATAATAGTTTGACAATGCAAGAATTTTATTGTTGAATCTTTTGTCACCATAAGCCATCTCCGTGCCGACCTCCTCGAATTGTCAATTATCTAAAAGTAGAGATATGATAGAGTGAGAATAATAAGCTTGCGTGAATAATGAATTTATATATGTATTTCTACGAAAAATTCATAGCTTACATAGGGAGACACGAAATTAGATTGAACTTAGGTGGTGCTAAATTCTCATGAGTAGCGCTACTTAACTTCGTTCCAGTCTTAATAGAACATATGTAACATGGACCAAAACATAACATATTACATAAACATTAGCCACCATAAACATAAAGCAAAACTTACCTCTTCACTGGATAATTCAAAATAATAAAATGAGTTATTGTTGGAAAGAGATTCTTGAGCCGCGTGTGGGGTTGATTATTCATGTGTGATTGTGTAATTGTACGAATATAAAAATGACGAGAGAAAGGAGAAGTGGAGAGGCAAAGTTATAGAGATGAGAGGGAAAGTGTGTAAATGATTGTTGATTGTAGTTTAGTGTTAGATTTGTCTCCTATCGATAGCATAAATTCTTGACCATGTGTGGAAAAGTGAAATGAAATGGCTAGATTTTAGGGATGGTAAATACTTAAATGATGTATTGTCATTAAAATGGTCAAATTTGTGTGGGGTTGATTATTCATGTGTGATTGTATAATTGTACGAATATAAAAATGACGAGAGAAAGGAGAAGTGGAGAGGCAAAGTTATAGAGATGAGAGGGAAAGTGTGTAAATGATTGTTGATTGTAGTTTAGTGTTAGATTTGTCTCCTATTGATAGCATAAATTCTTGACCATGTGTGGAAAAGTAAAATGAAATGGCTAGATTTTAGGGATGGTAAATACTTAAATGATGTATTGTCATTAAAATGGTCAAATTAATACCTTTAATCATGTGGTCAAATCAATTAACTTGGCTTGAAACTTGGTGTAAATAATGCATGTAGTCAAATCGATTTCCTTTATTTGTGTGGTTAATTCAATTACATTGGCTTGAAGTGTGGTGTGAATAATGCATGTGGTTAATGAATCATCATTAATCAAAACTAATTAGCATACTTACATATGTTTTAAGTATGATTTAATCTAACTTCCAAAATAACTTTCCACTTAGGTCCTCAAACTATTTGTCAATAACCAATAAGGTCATTCGACTAGGTCAATTACCAATAAAGTAATTAAACTTTATTAATAGTGCACTTAAGTCCAAAATTTAAATCTAACAACTAGTGGTAAAAATTTGGGATGTTACAATTTGTCCTCCTTAAAATAAATTTCGTCCTCAAAATTTACCTTGGAATTCATCGAAAAGTTGTGGGGTACTTGGTCCACATTTCCACCTCTGGCTCCCACGTGACCTCTTCAATCGAGTGATTACGCTACTGTACTTTCACTAGCTGGATCACTTTGTTTATGAGGGATTGAAATTTCTGATTAACAATTCTTATTGGTACTTCTTCATAGCTTAAACTTCGCCGTAATTCAATAGACTGATGGTTGACTACATGACTCGGGTTAGGGACATACTTCCTAAGCATTGACTCTTGGAAGACGTCATGTACAGTTGAAAGTTCTGGAGGTAACTCTAACTGATATGCGACGTTCCCGATGTGTTGCAGGATCTCAAACGGGCCAATAAACCTGGTCGTAACTTACCATTCTTGTCAAAACATAGCACTCCTTTCATTGGTGCCACTTTGAGGAATACCTTATCACCGACTGAAAATTCCAGACCCTTTCTCTTTCTATCTGCATAACTCTTTTGTCCATCTTGGGAAATTTTCATGTTGGCGCGAATTTTCTCAATTGCATGAACCGTCTGTTCAATAATCTCTGGCCCCAAAACCTTTCGCTCACCGACTTCATCCCAATGAATTGGTGATCCACACTTTCTCCCATACAATACCTCGTATGGTGCCATGCTAAAAAGCACCGACACGGACACGTGTCGGACACGCTATTTTTCAAAAAAGTTTCGACACGATACGTCATCGACACGTTGATTAAAATATTATTCTTTATTTTTTTTATTTTTTTTTAAGCGAATTTTTTAGTTTTTTCTTGCAATTTTCATGTAGCAAGAAAGGGGATTTGGCTTCTTTTACAAGATTGTTTTTTAAGTGGAAGTAATATGGTAAATTAAAATGGTAAAAGTTTTCAGATTTAGAATACCTCTCTCTTGTTTTTTAGTTGAGGGTAAAATAGCAATTCAAAATTGGCATCATTTACATTTACAAATTACAAGACCTGAGACCCGCCTCTTTATTTCTCCTTCAACAAAATAGGGTTTACTATTCTTCTTCCTCAGCCGCCACTGTTCTCCCAGACCCGCCTCTTTGTTTCTCCTTCAACAAAATATGGTTTACTATTCTTCTTCCTCAGCCGTCACTTATTGTTCTTCCTCAATCGTCGACTGAAATGGCAGCATAAACAATTCTTCTTCCTCATGCTGATTGTTACTTGAAGAGTTTCACAATACTTGAGTTTTCAGCTGCTTTCTTCAGTTTTTCTTTACATCAGACACGCCACAAGGGCCTCCGACACGTGTCAGCGACGTACCGGTGTCCGATACATGTCGAACACCGATACGCTGATGCCGGCAGCGTGTCGATGGTTCCTAGGTGCCATGTCAATTGAAGTGTGGTAACTATTGTTGTATTAGAATTCAACTAATGGTAAATGCTTCTCTCATTGTCCTCCAAACTCGAGTATACATGTTCGAAGTATGTCCTCCAATGTTTGAATTGTCCGCTCAGACTGCCCATCTGTCCGAGGATAGAATGTCGTACTAAACTTTAGCTTAGTTCACATAGCTNTCCAATGTTTGAATTGTCCGCTCAGACTGCCCATCTGTCCGAGGATAGAATGTCGTACTAAACTTTAGCTTAGTTCACATAGCTCTGTGTAACCTTTTCCAAAAGTTCGATGTGAACCTTGGATCTCTATCTGATACAATAGAAACAGGTACACCATGTAACCTTAGTATCTCATTCGCATATAAATGCGCGAACTGGTCCATAGTAAATGTCATCCGAATCGTATATAAATGAGTCGATCCACTTTGACCCAAATAACTTCGTGACCTCTTGCTAACCTTGCAAAACCAATCACGAAGTCCATAGTTACATGCTCCTACTTCCACTCTGGGACTTCCAACAGTTCAAGATAGTCGCTGGTGTTCAGCCTTCACTTGCTACATACCAAATATTTCTTGACATATTCAGTTATATCCCTCTTCATGCCTTCCCATCAAAATACTTCCTTCAAATCTTTATACATCTTTGTGCCTCCGGAGTGTACTGAACAAGGAGATGAGGGAGCTTCCTCTAAAATCTCTCTTTTCAATTCCTCGAAATTCGGTACACACATCCGTCCTTGATAATATAATGCTTTATCTTTAGCTATGGTGAAGTCTTCCGCTTTTCTGAGTTAATCTCATACTTGATATACTCAAAAGACTAGTCACCCTTTTGATGTCTTTTAATTCTGTCACGTAGTGTGGTCGGATAGAGAGAGATGCTACTCGAGCGACCACACGTGTCTGAGTGGTGACAGCATCGAGATTCAATATCTCAAATTCTCTCCATAGTGGTTCCTGCATAGTCAACATAGCTAATTGACTTGCAGTTTTTCGACTTAAGGCATCAGCTACCACATTGCGCCTAGGTGATAATGAATTTTACAATCGTAATCTTTTATTAACTCAAACCACCTTCTCTATCTCATATTCAACTCATTTTGGGTGAAGATATACTTGAGGCTTTTGTGGTCTGTATAAATGTCACATTTACCTCCGTAAAGATAATGCCTCCAAATCTTTAATGCATGGACCACCGTGGCAAGTAGGTCATGCGTGGGGTAGTTTTGTTTATGTAGCTTTAATTATCTCGATGCATAGGCAACCACTTTGTCATGTTGCATTAAGACACATCCTAAACCTCACTTCGAAGCATGACTAAAGATCACAAAACCATCTAACCCATTGGGTATGGTTAACATTGGGGCGTTCACCAACTTATGTTTTAATTCCTCAAAGCTCCGTTCACAACTCTCGGTCCAGTCAAACTTTACATCCTTGCGTGTTAAGTGTGTTGCGGTCCTGATATTTTGGAGAATTTTTCAATGAACCTCTTGTAATATCCTGCTAAGCCTAAGAAACTGCGAATTTCTCCTACATTGGTTGGCCTTGACCAATTCAACACTGCCTCCACTTTACTAGGATCCACCTCTATTCCTCGAGCCGTGACAATATGGCCAAGGAATGCTACTCCCTTCAGTCAAAACTCACATTTTTTTAACTTGGCATAGAGTTTCTCCTTCTTCAAAACATCCAACACAATTCTTAAATGCTCCTCATTACTTCTTGAGTAGATCATGATATCATCCATAAAGACTCCAGGAGCATTTGTTAGCCCAAATGGCATAACTAAGAACTTGTAGTGTTCGTACCGAGTTCTAAAAGCGGTCTTAGAGATATCACTGGATTTGATTCTCAATTGATGATAACCAGACCTTAAATCGATCTTGGAAAACACTACTGCACTGCTGAGCTAATCAGACAATCCTCAATCCTGGTCATTAGATTAGGTTAATTACCAATAAAGTCATTAAACTTTAATAATAGCGCACTTGAGTCCTAAATTTAAATCTAACAACTAGTAGTAAAATTTGGGATGTTACAATAGAGCTTAATTTTTGACCAAGTTAATATTGACGTTTACACCACAGTTATTCAAATATGTGCACAAAACTTTTTGATGCAGAATATTGAGTGTGAAAATTGCTCGTCACAATATATTATATGTTGTTTACTTTAGAATTATGAAACAATTATACTCAGCTGTTAACTCCCGTAATCCCATCATAATAGTTAGGATTTAAAGTTTTGCCTGTTTTCTTGTTATACTGTCTGAAAAAACGGTGTACATGCTTTTTCATTATATGTCAGCTTGCACGTGGATCAACACTTATATGCACATTGTTTGAGTTGACCATTGTACAATGTGTACCCATTTTTCCCAAAATGCTTATACATGGGCGATGGTCTAAGCAAAATTCTGAGCTGTTACCCACTCGGTCAACAATTTACACCTGGCTTGATTTCTAATATGTGCTTTCAATATCACTTCATGGGCAAAAATGTCAGCTCATTGTTTTCAAAGTTTCTATGTTTAGGTCATTATGATATAAAAACATTACTGTTTTGCCCTTTTCATTTATTCGCAACAAATTGTGGAAACATTATGAGGAACTCCAGTTTCTGCATCGTTATTTTTTTTTCTCGACTGCCATAATTTTCTGTTAGCTGCTGACTATTTTCACCATAGTTCTGTGATACAGTTTCTTCTTTATTCGACATTTCCAGCTTTAACTGTAATTAATGCATATTCTAAATCATCTACAGTGAATAAAACACAGAAGCGCTCTGATCTGGATGCTAACTAATAACCATGATGTTTTCATGCAGCTCTGTGAATTGTCCTTCCATAAAACACGGCATTTGAGAAACCCATTCAATGAGAACTTACCAGTGAAAGTACTTACTTGAAACTCTTTCTTATATCCATCTCTAAGATATACTTTGATATTGGTAAATTTCCGTTCTTATCGTTTGAATCTCATTTGGTTCTGAAATCAATTGAAAATTTGAAGAGAAGTCAATATTCTTTATGCGTCAATAGCAATCTGGAATTTTCTCTGGCACATTAGAATGTGTTATGCTTTCATTGTATAATGAAATACAATACAATGGCTCTTAGACAAATGATTGACTCTTTTGGTGCCACACAAGTCTTGCGCTAAAGTTCTTAATGATATGAAGTTAAAGTCAGGTTAGCCATGTGCTTTCTTTAACCCCTAGGAGATTGCCTTTATGAGCAAAAGTAACACAGAGATAGGAATTAAAAAAATTTCAATCTGGTCCATGCAAGTACTGAAGTTGTTGTGGAAGCTCAAATAGGAATTCGAAGCATAAAAGAAAGGGAGAGATTAAATCGAGGAACATCTTGCCTGGTTAAAAAAATCAAATATCTATAAACCTCTCCAAAGCTCATTTCCCTTGATTTTACTGACTTCAACATGACCACTAATATATAAAGATGAATTAATAAAAATTGATACACTTGGACGTGTATATAGAGTTAATATAGAGGGTACAAATAAATTTTACCCGGCCTAGGAATTTATTCTTGTAATGTGTCTTGTGCTATAAGCTCCTTAGATGTCTGTTGTTTGAATTTATTGGCATGTCCCGAATTTAATTGGGATGTGTAAGTTATTCTTTGATGATGTTTGTTCATGTTACTGCAGATAAGCAGAGACTGTCAAGAGTTAGAGCCCTCTATTGGTGAGCAGTTGGCGTCCTTACTCTACCTTGAGCCGGACAGTGAACTTATGGTACTTATATTTCCTTAAAAATTAACTGTAGAGCATTTAAATAAACTGTATCTAGGCCATTCTTTTCTTGCAAGAATAAAATGTTTGCTAAAGTAAGCATCAATATAGTAGCATCATTGTTACTATCCACCATTTTACCTCAAAAGGCAACAATTTTAGCAGGGCACAAATGTCTCTCATTACTTGAGAACTGTGTAGCTAAATTTCATGACACTTTTATGGGTCATGATTGTTGTTTATTTCATTGGTTTGTCTTTATACCCTTCATGTTTCTAGTCCATTTCTTTGTAGTTCTTTGTAGTCCATTTCTTCAAATCATGCATTGTGAGAAATATTTAGGTGCATTACAAAATAATACATTTTGATATAAAACAATTTGCCTTCACTTTAGTACTGGTCTGATTGGCATAGATGGTTGAAAATGGTAATTTACCCTTTTCTAGGCAATATCTGTGGCAGCAGAATCAAAACGAGAAGAGGAGAAGGCTAAGGGAGTCAATCCTGAAAACGGGAGTGAAAACCCAGATATTGTACCCTTTGAAGATAATGAAGAGGAGGAAGAGGAGGAAAGTGAAGAAGAGGATGAGAGCTATGGACAAGGTTTTGGACCAGGAGCTCAAGGAAGGGGAAGGGGCAGAGGAATGATGTGGCCTCCTCACATGCCTCTAGCGCATGGAGCCCGACCCTTCCCCGGGATGCAGGGCTTCCCACCTAACATGATGGGTGGTGATGGTTTTCCTATGCCTGATCTTTTTGGTATGGCTCCCCGGGGCTTTGGACCATATGGTCCTAGATTCTCGGGTGAGCTCATGGGTCCCAGCACGGGAATGATGTTTCCTGGACGGCCTTCTGGAGGATTTGGGATGATGATGGGTCCAGGAAGACCCCCTTTCATGGGTGCTGGTGCTGCAACTCCAGCACGAGCTGGGCGACCAGGTGGTATGCCATTTTTTCCACCTCCATCACAACCTTCACAAAATTTTAATCGACCCAAGAGAGATCAGAAAGCGTTATCTGGCTATCGGAATGATAGATTCAGTTCTGGTTCAGATCAAGGTATGGCTGGATCTATTGGTGGACCCAATGATGAGGCATTGAATCAGCAAAGAGGGAAAGCTCAATCGGAGGATCAATATGGTGCTGGAAACAACTTCAGAAACGACGAAAGTGAGAGCGAGGATGAAGCTCCAAGAAGGTCGAGACACGGGGAAGGAAAAAAGAAGAGGCATAGTACGGAGGTAGATGCTACCACTCTCTCCAATCAACCGATGTAGCAATAGCTTTGATGTCTGAAGCAAGCTTGTGCCTGCACATCCCTGGAGTAGAGGAAATGACAATATTTGAGACCACAAAATAGAGTGTTCTTATTAACTGTATTGTTATGCATTTTGGCCTCCTTTTCTATTTCAACTTTATAGTTAAAAGGGATAGTATTTGATTTATCTGAAGTTGTAATGTACACATATATGTAACACTTTGTTTTGGGATGTGATTTGGCTGTAGGCCCGTTGGACACGTAATTACATGGCTCAGAAAACTGCCGGGCCAATGATGTTACTTTTACATCCCACCAGCAAAAAGGAGAATGAGCCTTTAATCATGCAGTATATGTCTGCACTCTAATCTATGTATGCTGCTTGTTGCAGAAAAATTAGTTCTCTCTTGTGCTAGAGCGTGTCGGGTTATACAAATCTTCTCTCCTTAATCTTTATGGCAAAGACAAGATCTCTCTCTTGTACCAAAATGTATTACATTATTACTATATCTTTCTATATTATTTCCTTTTATTGATCTCTGATTTCTAATTTATCCTCCAATGTCAGTTAAGTATTCCATTATTCTTTACCTTTGTCAATTGAATTTATTTTCCAGATAAACGTTTTGAAATATTTTGAGTGTGCTTGTATAATAAGATTTATAATGTTGTAGGCAGTGGTGGAGTATGGAGTTTTTTTCTCCACCTATCACAGTTGGCGAAGAACATACATTATAAAAAATAGTTCAATTTAAGGCAGGTTATATCGTCACTAAAGAAGGATTTAAACACCCGTCGGCCTCCTTAGACTTCACGTGGGCTGTTGAACCGTGTCCGGAACGTGCAGCAGTTTTAGGTGTGGTTCCTCTACTCCCCCAATGAATTGTACTTACAAAAAATAGTCTGAAGAAAATAATATAATGTCAAATTTCATGTTTCTCACGTTTGGTCGTTATTTGAGTTAACAATGTAATGTCTGAACAATTTGAAATGATAACATTATTTTCGGGATAAGGTTACAGACAGCTGTTATGTTCAGTTTAGCGGACCTTTCAAATGTGTTTTAATAAATTTAATTGATGCATTAAAGATACTTGCAAAAATAAGAACGTGAAAGTGAAATTTTATCATTTTTCTATGAAAAAATTTTCTACGAAAAAATCGTAGTATCTCATTAGAGCGATCAATTGATGCATGTGTGCGTGTTTTGAAATTCAAATATAAGAATTCAAACATTGTTTTAATCTTGCATTTAATTTATTATTATTATTTTTTTGGTACCCAGGTATCCCAACTTAGCCAGACTAATTTTCTGAACCACCAGCCACTGGTCCCTCAGTAACTGGCGGAGGTAAACTACTCCTGGTCCCAAGGAGCCTTCCTACATGGTTATTACATCACCAAGCTGCTCCAACCAATATTGATTATTACATCACTCAGCAGCTCCAATCAGGAATAGAACTCTCCACGCTGAGGTTGCAAGCCCAGCAATGTCCTTCCTTTGCCAACTTGGATGTGCCCCGGGGGGCTTAATTTATATTTCTTTGAATCAATTCAATTGATTGATCCATGTTGTTTGTGAAAACGAGAATATGAAAAAAAAAATGACATTCCGTCACTTTTTTCAGAAAAAGTCGCATTATCTTATTGAAATAATTAACTAAATGTATATGTGCGTGTTTTTGAAAATTTAAATATACGAATTCTTACATTGTTTTAATCTTGCATCCAAAACATTTTTTTTTAATAAGTTCAATTGATGCATTCATGGTGTTTGTGAAAAGATGACATTCTATTGCTTTTTTTTTTTTTTTTAATGATAAAGTGACATTATGTCAGTTTTCTTTGAAAAGGTCTAAGTAACTCATTGGAACAATTAACTAGATGCATAAGTGCATGTTTTTAAAAATTTAAATATACGAATTCAAACATTATTTTAATCTTACATTCAATTCATGTTTCTCTGAAACAATTCAATTGATACATCAAAGGTGTTTGCAAATGCGATAAAGTGACATTTTCACTTCATGAAAACGTGACAACTTTTCTTCGAAAAAATCGAAGTGTCTCATTGGAAAATTAACTACATGCATATGTGCGTGGTTTTGAAAATTTAAATACACGAGTTCAAATATTGTTTTAATCTTGCATTTAATTTAAATTTTTTGAATCGATTCAATTGATGCATCCAAAGTGTTTGCGAAAATGAGAATACGAAAAAGTGACATCACTTTTCTATTAAAAAAACGACATTATGTCATTTTTCTTTGAAAAAGTCGAAGTATCTCATTGGAGTGATTAACTAAATGCATATGTGTATTTTTGAAAATTTAAATATACCAATTCAAACCTTGTTTTTCGTTAATACATATGAAAAATTAACTTTGAATTAATTCAATTGATGCATATAAGGTGTTTGCTAAAATGAGAATGTGAAAATGTGACATTTTTTTATTTTTCTATGAAAAAATCACAATATCACGTTAGAGCAAATAACTATATGCATACATCTGCGTTTTTGAAAATTTAAATATATGAATTCAAATATTATTTTACATTAAAAAGTGACATGATGTAATGCTTTATTTGTGTTTTTGCATATGAGATATAGTGTTGGAAATTAAAAGTAACCTACTATCACATTTTATTTTATTTTTAAAAAAAAAGTCTTAACAATTTCTTAAATTTTTTTGTAGGTATGGATAAAATTGAATTACTTTTGTCAAAACACACAAAAAAAAAAAAAAAAAAGTATCATATACTCAAAAAATGACATAAATTTAAAAAAGTGACGGAAAAACAAGAAAAGTCAACCAAATTTAAAAAAGTGACAAAACATGGATAGAAACTTAATTGTCCATTTGTCTTTGCTTAGAATAGCTAGAAATATAAATAAAGCTACCACATATACAATTTTTACTGAGAGTGCAAACTTTTATGATCCAACACCAATATAAAATTAGACAAACCTTAACTGCCTAAGATTTTCAGTATTCGAGTGGTGTGTCTTAAAGAAACAACATTGTGTGTTAGATTTTCATCTGATAACAAAGGGAAAGAGTGGACATTTCACATAAGGAATGATACAATACATATTTTCTTTGGGTGTCTTTTTTCTTGATGCAATACATATTATCTCTAAATTAAAAGTATATACAAAATAGTAAAATAAAAGGATGAAATTAACCTGAAGTTGATGGAACGTATAAAAAGGATAATTCACTACTCATTTTTGTTTTATTTACAATTTAAAGGAAAAATTGTAGCGCACCTTAACCTTTCGTTTTTGCAATCGCAGTTCCAAACATTTATATTTAACTGCTGCTGTGGTTCAAATCACTGATTTCATACACAATACCGTTAGTCAACGTTGAAATAGTAATTTTGCCTCGAATAAACAACTTAAGTGAGGGGCAAAATTGTAAAAACAAGTTATCCAATAATTAAACAAAAAATCAAAACACAAAAAATAATTGTTTGTCTTCACCAAATACCAAACCAACAAAACCCAAAACCCAAGTCACTCCTACCGATCGCCACCTATCTACCCAATGTCGCATTGCCCATCGTGACCGATGCAAATACCACCACCACTAACCTAAATTTTGAACAACACAAAATCATTCATATCCACAAAAATTTAAAACATTTGAAGAAGGTGAAGATATAGTTGTATATCGCAATTCGATTTTCCTTAATCAAGCATCCATTCTTGTCACGACATATCAGAAATGGCTTCGGCACTGCTCAAAGAGGTAAGCTTCCATCAACATTGATACACTCACCAAAATTCAAACAACCAACTCAACTTCAAACCTCAACCCCACTTGAAAAGTTCAAAAAAGATTGTAAATCATGCACAAAAATAGACACAAATGATGCATTAATCTCCTTTAATAACATGCTTCAAATGAAACACACCCTTGTGTCCAATTCATCATTTTAACAAATTGATACACATTGTTTCCAAAACCAAGAATTATCAAAATGTGGATTACAAATTCTTTATATATCACCGACAGGAAAACAATTACTTGATTGATATCAATAGGTCTTATTATTTACAATTTTAATGATATTTCTGAATTTCGTGAGTTTCTGATTTGGTGTTTCTGCAAATGTTTTACATATTTTTACATATGAGTGATTTTGTATTACTATTTGAGATTTAGGTCGATGGTAGCGACGTTTGCAGTGGTGTTCCATCTCTGTACTCATTTCGTTCATGCTACTAGCTAACATAACTTTATTTATTTATTTTATGAAAAAGTGCGTTATCATACTTAGCAATGAGACTAAAAGGGTTCAATGTATTGCGGCTTACTCAACTTTGAACACACTTGCATCTGGATTGATCCTCTCCAATTTGGTATAATCATGTCGTCCAAATTTCTGTACCAATTCTGTATCAATTCCCTGTACCTGTAGACTAATTCTTCACTTACTTTATCCTTAATTTTAATGTCGAGGACATAATGACCAAGTTGGTAGTTTGTGCATTGGCCAAAATGCTCAAATGAGCAATCGATTTGCCTATAGCTTAAATGAGCGATAGAATTTTAAAAGCAGTGTTATCAAACGAGTCACTATCTTGCAAGAACATTTTAAGGGTACTCGAGAACTGAATCAATTGGTTTTGTCCAATTCACAACGGGAAGAAAAAATAAAAATCGTCATCAAGTAGTTTGGACGCAGGACAGCTGAATAATAAAATGTGCAGCAACCCTGTTCCAAATTACCGAATTATGCAGCACAAGCCAAATTTCTAATGCGTCATTTTTCCTTCCATTCAATTCATAAAATCCGTGACTCCTATCTTTTCACTTGTAAAATGTTACTCAACAGTGAAAACCAGGAGAATCAAATATGAATAACTAGAAAAATATATCAGTTTACACGATCACATTCTTATATACTACTGAAGCACAAGGAAAACAGTTCAGAGGAAAGTTCACAAAGCTCCATCTCCATTAATAGAGATGAATAGAATAAATAATAAAAAAAATCTGAGATCCGTCCAGTGCCAGTCACAGAGGCAGTTCAAGGTCTGGCCTTCGATCGAGCGCTTCTACAGTAGAATCATCTGGATAAGATCTTTGCCTTCGTGCTCCTAACAATTCATAACAAAAATCATATTTTTATTGCCCGTGATAATCTCCAAAATGATTTTCTTTCTTCCCAGCATATGACATAATGCTAAAATTTTTATCTATTTATTTGATATGAATAACTCTCATCTCACAAGCCACAAGTCATAATTGAATCTGTCATGAGAAAAGCCATGGAATATCCCTTGTCCATGAAGTGTTGGGCTTTAAACTGAATGTGGAAAGAAAATCAAGACCAATAAAATGGAATTCAAGTTTACTCTGCTTGCAAGAAAAAAATTATTGGGGATTAGCAAATCATACAAGAACTCTGGGAAGACTCAAGATCTTAGTTTACTCAGTTCGCAAGAATCTTATTATTATTATTATTGGGGATAAACAAATCATGCAATAACTCCGAGAGGACTAGTCACCATTATAAACGTCACAATCACAAATAATAAATTTTATAGCATTAGAGCTCCAAACACGGCGATGATGCCATCACATCGACATTGTGAGCGCTGCTATGAACGGCATGACGTGGCACTCACAGCATCGCTTCGCAGCTGCTCGTCGCTCTTAGAGTGATGTTGCTGCGATGAGCGGTTGAGGCGTTGAGCGACTCATAGACGGTGCTCTAGCGGTGGTGTGTGGTATAGAGAGAGAGAAGAGAGAGATAGAGAGAAGGTAGAGGGAAAAATAATGAGGGTTTGGAAATGAAATTTGATGGGGATAGATGGAGATGGAGTAGGTATATATATTAATTTAACGGTTATGTTACATGTACCCTTTGGGTTACATGTAACTTTACTCGGGCCCACGCTTCCCCCTCACAAGGGGGGGAGCGGTGATTATTTTATTCACCTCGG
>CAIGRO010033441.1:0-14910 GCA_903798355.1 Fraxinus baroniana | reverse complement strand
AAATCTTTTATTGTTCAAAAATGCTATTCATCCCCAGTGGGGATGAATCCCCAGTCTATGTGGCTGCATGTGAGTGGTTAAATGATAGGTGAAATTAAATGACTTATTTAATTTCACCTATCATTTAATGCCACATTAACCGCCACATAGACCGGTGCTCAACCCCAGTGGGGATGAATAACATTTCTCTACTTTAATATGTATTTTCTTGTGAACATGTTTGAGTAATTCATTTATGTTTGGATTAAACCGTGTGTACAGAATTTATTTTGCCAAAATTTTTACACCTACTCACATGTGTGTGGGGCCCACCTGAATAAAAAATGAAAAAAATAAATCAATCCATCTACATTGTGTGTCTCTGATATGGGTCTTACACCCTGCTTCATGTAAACATGAAGTAGGTTCCTTTATGTTTTCTTCCTAATCACGTGTTCATGAAGCAGGTTCCTTTATGTTTTCCTCCTAATCACGTGTTCTTCGTTCCATCCAATTCTTAGGTATAGGAATTAGTATATACCAAGAATGTCACGGGTAGCTGAAAATGGCAGGTCCCTTCGGTGAGACAGTGAGGGCCCATTGACAAGACTTTTGAAAAGTTGTTTTTGAATATATTTGTATAATTTTTTGAAATTGCTTTGTCCGAATAGAAAGAGAGATTTGACTGTAATTTGCTCGAAAAACTCTTCTACAAGAAACATAAATTTTGTCAAATGGATCCTAAGAAACAACATTAATTATGTATGTGAATTAATCTTTGTAATGTAGTTGAATTAATTGGAATAGTTAGTTTAAGACGAACATTTATATATTATACTACGATAAACAATCCCACACGGATTAGTACTACTGTAAACACCGTACAACATACATTTTCGTCGAGAACCAATCCCCGTTGCTTTCTCTCCATAGAGCTCAACGTCCATTGCTCACGTTTTCCGAAAATGATAGCAGTCAGTACTTGTTTCTCGAGTTTGTTGGTTCTCGCGTACAACTTCTAATCAAGTAGTCTCTTGAAAGTAGTAATACAAATAACATCTCAACTTTGATTTGGCGGTGTGAACGTACAAACTAGATTGATGCACCCGTGAATGATGTAAATTATTCTATTATCGTGCTGTGCACCAAGTATATGCTTCCAAGTTCCATGGCCACAAGTCACTACACAACAATAAAGAGTCACGAGACTCATTTGCTTTTACATGAAAACCACAAATTCAACACAAAAGATTGCATCATTTCATTACCCTTTTCTTTAATATGATCACCACACCACACCACACCCCCTCCAATCTCAATTATCTAACTTTCTCACCCTACACATGCACCCATACATATATTTTAATGTTTATATATGTGCATTATTGGAATCACATAGTGACATTCAAATAATAGAGGAGTTGCATAGTGTACGTCGATTCTGTCCATAATCTTCGATATGATACTATGTACTATATGAAGCATTGTTCAAAAGAATTATCAATTACCCTATATGGGATGACGTAGGAGAACCTCATTTATTGGGGTCGGAAAAAATTTATATTTGGTCATTGAACTTTCAGAAAAATCTCAATTGGGTCACTGAAGTACAATTTTAAGTTCAAATCTCACCACTCCTTCATCCATTGTATCTCAAATTAAAGAAAAGTGCTTAATTGGCCATCATTCCGCAACGAAGCTTCCACCTAATAGTTGGTGACATGCTAGCTTACTAACCAACCGCGTTATAGAAGTGTTAAAATAAAATAAAAAACATACAATTTGACCTTTTAATCTAATGACTTTGTCATAACCTTCATTTTACTTTCTTCATTTCTAGGTTGAAACCGAAACTTAGTGATACAGTGGACTAAGCAACCTTTTTTTTTTTCAATTCGAAGGACCAATAGAATGTGACATAGTGATGAAGTTTGAAACTAAATTGAAAATCAATTATCTAATTGAGACAAATTAAATTTGAAGACGCGCTTCTAGCCATCGAGAAAATCCGAAAGGACACACACAAGTCATTGCTTGAAAGTTAATGTTAAAATGATCATATACTAATGGTAATTTTGAAAAGCTAAAAATGGGGCAATAGCTTCTTAATTGGGAAATTTGTGAACTTAACAAGAGAAAAATGGATAGTACTAGAAAAACCTTTTGCTGCATTATTAATTAATTCCATTTTTCTATGTTGGATCTGAAAATACTTTCAAACACACAATACCAAACATAAAGACAGCCACAAGATTCATTTTTTGTGTTGGATCCAAAAAATAGAAAAATAATGGCAACTACGTCTTGGAAGTTCAAACGTAGAGGACATATTTGATACTTTGAACTAGATAAAAGCGTACAACATTACAAAGAGACTAATGTAATAAAAAGAGTCGACAATGCTTAAATTTATCGATTTGCCTATTTAAAGGAGCAAAGAGCGAACACATTTATCAGTCTCAACAGTAGAAATTCCCTGCCAAATTTGCCACGGAAACGATACTCCTAGAGCTCATTGTTTCCTCAAAAAGTATTCCTATTGAAAATGGGCCATTGAGAACGAAGCGCGGATCAACCAGAACACTACACTTGTCGACTTTCTGTACGAAAACTTATCGTCTTGGACCTTTTGAGCCTTTTTTAGTATAAATTATGGCTTCTACTTACTTTTGGTTTCTTGTCACCACTTTCTTAAGCTCTCTATAGTTTTCACAATAAAATCTCCAAAAAGTAGGAATTTTCCAATGAAGAATCACTATTCCTTAATGCTTTTATGCATTTTTATGCTTGTAATTTGTCAAAATTTAGGCAATGTGGAAGGGAGGTATCATTTCCACAAGAAGCAAAAGAGCAAAACTTCATATATAGTTTCACCTGCCTATGCACCAAGTCCTGAAGACCCTATTTCCCAACCTCCTGATTATCCTCCACCAGTTCCTTCTGACCAGAGCTATGCTCCGGCCCCGTCTGACCTGAGTGATCCAGGAAACTTGACCACCGACTGCATTTTCGACGTTAGGTCTTTCGGGGCGGTTGGTGATGGTGACAATGACGACACTGCCGCCTTCCTGGCTGCTTGGAAGGAAGCCTGTCAAGTGGAATCAGGTGTTGTTTTGGTTCCATCAGATGGCACTTTCATGATCACTTCAACAATTTTTTCAGGCCCTTGTAAATCAGGACTAGTTTTCCAAGTAAGTTGAAATGAAAATTCATGACCAACATGAAATTTCTTTAGGAGTTAACCAACAATTTTGAGTTTTGAATGTGCGAAGGTGGACGGGGTACTAATGCCGCCTAATGGACCGGATTGCTGGCCAGAATCAGATAGCAGGAAACAATGGCTAGTGTTTTATCGGCTCGATGATATGACTCTCACCGGTATCGGAACAATTGAAGGCAATGGCCAAAAGTGGTGGGATCTTCCTTGCAAACCTCACAAGGTAAAAGTATTGATTCTACTTGGCATTAGATGATTTTCAACCACAAAAAAATGCAACTAATCGCGTAAAAATTCCAACTTCAGGGGCCTGGTGGATCGACTTTGCCCGGACCATGTGAAAGCCCAGCAGTAAGTGTAAATAATGTCAATTATCTGAGTCAACTGCAACAGTAAGTAATAATCTTGATGCATTTTCTCCAGTTGATTCGATTCTTCATGAGCTCCAATTTAGTGGTCAAGGGTTTGCGAATCCAAAATAGTCCTCAGTTTCACATGAAATTCGATGGCTGCCGAGGAGTACTCATCGATAAGTTGTCCATATCTTCGCCTAAGCTGAGCCCGAACACGGATGGAATTCACATTGAGAACACAAAATCAGTCGGAATATACGACTCTGTGATTGGAAATGGTAGCGAAAAATTCTTAAATTGAAAATTAGTTTCAATAATCACAATATTTTGTTTTTGGTATTTGAAATAGGCTGTATTTTTTATGATAAAACAGGGGACGATTGCATCTCAATTGGAACTGGTTGTTCAGATGTTGATATCGATGCCGTTACATGTGGTCCGAGTCACGGTATCAGGTATTGTACATTTGTGATTCCTATTTTTAACAAAAAGAATAAAAAAAAAAAAAATTACGAACTTAGAAGGGAGCTAGCTATATCTCATTCAACCCTTTTTACGCAGCATTGGGAGCTTAGGTGTGCAAAATTCCCGCGCTTGCGTTTCCAACATTACAGTTCGCAATGCAATCATAAAAGACTCGGACAACGGACTGAGAATCAAGACGTGGCAAGGAGGGTCGGGGTCGGTGACAGGCATCTGGTTCGAGAATATCCAGATGGAAAATGTCAGAAACTGCCTTATTGTCGATCAGTACTACTGCTTATCAAAAGCTTGTAGGAACCAAACCTCTGCCGTTTACTTGACGGATGTGACATACAGAAACATAAAGGGAACTTATGATGTAAGAAGTCCTCCAATACATTTCGCCTGTAGTGACAGTGTCGCCTGCACGAACATTACAATGTCGGAAGTCGAGCTGCTGCCCTATGAAGGTGTATTGGTCGATGACCCTTTTTGCTGGAATGCATATGGTACTCAAGAGACATTAACTATACCTCCAATTGATTGTTTACAAGACGGAATGCCCCAGTCACTGACAGAGAATTCCTTATACGACTGTTAAAAGAACTCAAGAATTGGTCATTTTTATAGTATAATAGAGCTAGCTAGAATACTGTATAGATTTGTATTCATCTAGATTCATTACTTTCTTGGTCTGCTTAGATTCATCCCATCCCTTTGGGATTATTTCCCTTATCGTGAGATGAAAATATACAATGTTATATGCGTACATTTTCTACCCTGCTATGTAAGGAGTCACTTGCAAGCCAGAAATAAGTATGAATATAAGGATCCGTTTGATTGCAAAAATAGAATTTGGATGGAAAGAAAACAAATTCCGGGGACTGAATTGCCTAAAACTTGTTTGACTGGAAATGATCAATTAATCGTGTTTGATTAGTATAATTTTGGTGTTTAATGGACTTTGTTTTCCATGAAAATTGTAACCCTGAATTTTGCTGAGAAATCTTCCTACTTAAAAAACATTCCTGTAATCATTTCTGCGACCCTAAATCAAACCACTGAGATTGGAGATTTTAAGTTTTTAACCACCCAAGAAGTATCAAAAATCCCAAATACCAACAAATATTCGTGCCCCATCCAAAACCCAGATGCCTTTTTACTAAAGGAAAGGGAGAGTGAACAAAAGGGAAGCCAAAGAAAACCGTTAATTTGCAAGCTCGAGCTCCTAATATAACTCAAGTAGCAGAAAGAGAAATTGAATATGCCGATTTATCGGATTGCGATTGGGACGCCTGGAGAAGCAAGCCGCCCCGATGCATCATGCACTCAAGGCTGCGCTTGCTGAGTTCTTCTCTATGCTTATTTTTGTTTTTGCTGGTCAAGGCTCCGGGATGGCTTTTAGTTCTCTCTTTCTCCTTTTCATCCATTTATATCATGTTTGAATCAATGGAGACTCTAGGAATCTCTGTTTTCATTTGAATTTTGAAGGGTTAGCGAGAGTTTATCGAATAATGTATTTTTCTTCTTGAAGATTGTGGCCTTCTGTAGAAAGACACATATGAGATCGTCAATATTTGGTGTTGGTATTTGGGATTTTTGATACTTGGTACCTGGGTTTGCAGAATTTTCTTTAATTAAGAGTACGTTTGAGCCACATTATTTTGAAATAATGTATATTCTAAAATAATATATTAATAGAGAATGTGCGGTTAAAAAAAAAAAATTATTGATATGATAGAAGATATTATTTTATTGAAAAATGAGTAAAAAAATGAAAACGAAAAATTTAATTTGTACCAAACAGGGACTAAAGCATTTTTATTTGCAGAAATTTGACATTTGGGAGTTAAATTCTACCTCTAGCGATGGGAGAAAAGAGAGTATAAGAGGAAGATGAGAGGTGAAAGAGAAGGAAAGTATGGGTTTTTTCCGCTGCCAAGAAAACAAAAAACCAGCTGGAGAGTACGAAAACGAATTCCTCATTTGGGTGAAATGGAGGGTCACGTGAGGGAAAGTTAGAAAACCAATTGCCAAGAAAATATTTCCTATCAAACAGACTAAAAAAATGGAAAATGGTAGAATAATTTCCATCTTCCATGGAAAATTTGGCTTATCAAACAAGCCCCAAGTTCTCGGCTCATCTGCGTCTCTTCATTTTAATCCTTATTCAAAGATCCATTACTATTGCGATCATTCGGGTTTCTCAAACAAAATAATAGCTCTCGACTTCAATTTAATAATCTACAAAAATCGATGTTTCATCAAAATAATTCCATGCTGCTGCTAGAATTTTCAGGCAACCTTAAAATGTAACAAAAAGCTAAAACTTTGATATACGTCTACGCTGGATTCGATCGGAATATAGAATCAGCCAACACAGACCTTAACCCTACGAACCAAAACACACCTCATCTATGGCTCATATTACTCTACGTACCTACAGCCACGACCAAGTATGATTGATAACCTCAAATTCACAACAAAAAATTTGCAAATATTTCCCATAAAAAATGTTAGTCCTCCAGATTCACCCATGGATCAACCTTTTTGAGGCCCTATCTTTCTCACATCCCCGTGAAGAGCTCTAGGATCAAGTGGGATTGTTCCAACGGTTAAAAAGCCAGAAGATTGGGCGAAACTATTAACTTTGACCGGCACAGACCCTACTGTGACAACATTGACTGATTCGGTATTTACTGCAGTAGCAGCAGCCAACGGACACTCTGAATCAGACCCTTTTGATGTGATATTTAATGAACCGATCATTAATTCATCACCGGCGTTTGCTTCATCATCTGCTAGAACTTTACAGTTTTCATTCGTAGTGGTTGAGTTGCTGTCATCAGTATCCAAGGAAACCTGTTCTGTAGGAGCTGAGGGATTCTTTTCAGAGCTATCCCATTCTGCATCCGAAGAAACTTCATTCCTCTTAATTACACTAGAGTTGTTGACATCATGCTTGGTAACTTCATCATGCCCACCAGAAGGAAGATCACGAATTGAAAACTTCGGTAGAAGGTATGGATTTCCATCTCTCTTGATTAGCAGCCTCGATTTCTCTTCCTGTAGGATCCTCTGTCTACTTTCGTAAAACATGAAGTCGTCAAGTAAGGATCTATTCGAAGTGTAATTTTTGAATATTTTCAGCATCTCCAGCCCTTTCTTGTAGCTTATCTGAACATCAACAGATATTATCATATTGGCAAGCTAATCAAAATTATCAAAATGTAAACTAGAGATCCTTTGTCATCAAATCAAGACAAATATGACTTCTGGATTTAAAAGAGAATAAATCGTCCAGTCAAGTATTAGAAATCTTGAGTTCTATTAAATATTGCACAAACAAAAGGCACGACAACATGCTAAAAATTGCACTATAGAAGAACCAATCTAAAACCAATGTACGTTTGTTAATAACAATCCTAGGATTGTTTCAAGTCTAAAAGGCTAAAATTAACAGACCGTTGGATACAAATTATAAATTGGTTTATAAATTCAGCCAAAACCAAACATTTTGTAGGACCCACTACTATTTCTCCTACTATTCCTATTTATAAAGTTGCCAAACGGAGGTGTCTTTCTATTTCTAAATTCAACACCTGATAATGACAAGATTCTGAAATGAAACTAAGCCCCTATTTCTTGTAGATTAAAATAAGATTTTTAGTAGATTTTGATGAATGTTGATAAAATGTGTGGTTGAGAAGTTGTTGGTCCCGAGAAATGAGTGGTTAAAATTAATTGTTGACTATGACTTAAGATTAATCTGGATCAAACAGGAGCTAAAATTTATGACTTTTCAAACAGGTTCACTTACAACTGCTGCTTCGGTCTCCAGTAGAATCAGTTTTGGTGTAAAATTAGAACAACTGCAAACCTGTACTATCTAAGATCCATGGAATCCACAGAAGCACACTACACTACATTCATATAATAAATGGGTCAGATTTGGACAGTCCTTAAAATGTAAATTTACAAAAGGCAATACGAACTGCTAGTAACTCTTGAAAAAATCTTAATCAACAGAACTGAGAACATAACAAGAACTGGGTCAATGAGGGACAAACTACTGAATGAGGTTATTTAGCTAGCCAAGACAGCTGTTCTCATATAGTTCCATAACTAGTAAAGCAATGAATGGATTTGACCGGATTATCATAATCACTTAGAAGTCAACTTAAAGAGATGGCATCAAATATGAATAAAATCACACACAACGTTCACGAATAATAATCTTCTTATTGATTTATTGGGTCAAATTGGATCGCAGAAAAATGTATACATACCTCTTGTGTGTCTCTGCTGTTAGTCACCGGCTTATTCTCATTATTCTCTAGTATAATGTGCCTGAAGTTGGAATTTGGTACATCCTTTACCATGTGCCACTTCACAGGGAAGCTACCACTCCATTTATCTTGCTGCCAGAAATCCATATCTTTATGAAATTCCACAGGACCAATCATCTCTGCAACCCCACAGAACCGGCCACTTGCATTAACCTTTAGCAAAAGAAGAGACGCACTAATCAGTAACATTAATGCATAACGGAAGAAGTAATTGAAAAGCAAAATAGCGATTGAGACATAATATAGGTGCTAAACAGAGTTAAGTCAAATAATGTAACTCACAGAAAAGAAGAGGAAGATAGGGCAGCCTCTAGAATCTGCAGCAGCTATTATCTGAGCATCCTTATAAGCATCATTTAGCTTCTTGTTTCCATTAGGCGTAGATGACCACACATTGTATTTTATACTCTTGTGCACATCATCCTCACTATATGATTTAATCACAAAGAACTTTGCATAGATGTAATCAAGAGCAAAATCACCATTCCTATACTGATTGGTATGGATAGTTATGTTTCCTTGTTCATCGGGATCTCCAGCCCTTGTTGTGTACGATTTAACCACCAATTGATTTTTTGATTTGTTAGTTTTAGGCACACGATTATGTTCGACTTTATCAGGACTGACTTTTACATCATCCGGAAATTTCTTATACAGTAACTTGGGTCTAACTTCATCTACAGATCCCAAAGCATGATCACTCGATTCAAAACCAGACAATCCATTGTCAGGAGGAAGACCAACCTGGGGTTGAGTACTACCAGAAGATGCCTTCCCATTTGAAACATTTTTTTCAGGTTGAGAACCTCTACCCTGTCAAAGACAGGATCAGGGGAATATGTCACAAACCACATAGACGAAAAAGATATGAGAGAACAAAATAGCATGGACACTGAAAATCAAGTAAATATCTCCTGTTGCAACAGCCATTATCTCATCAGAGTCTTACCTGGTGAATTTGTGATGATGCTGGAGCTGAAAAACCACCAGATTTACCACTTTCATGAGGCATGGGATTGTTGCTAGGTCCATTGTTACCTCTAGTTCCATCAGCTACCATTCTAAATGAATTAGTCAAACCAGAAACATTCCCTAACGACGTCCGAGTAAAATTTGGAGATTTTGAAGACAAATTGTGCTTACGAGCTTGACCATCAACTCGACTAAGAGATGCAGCATTATCGATAATATCACGACTAGATTGAAGAACCATAGGCACATATGCAGTCGAAGAAACAGGAATCTCATAAGAGGGAATGGTGTGGTACTGCTGGCCACCTACAAGTGGGCCATCTACTCCTATCATAGAACCAGGTATGTAATGATTATACGGGTTATAAGGAGCCGGTGCATATCCATAGTTAGGTGTATAATACACATATGGAAGACATTCATTTGGCAAACCCTGCAAGACAAGATCCATATATTCAATAACTTGAGAAGAATCCAGATCATAAATTTCTTAGAATGCCACTCACAGTGTACTGAAAATCTTGGCCATCCAAAACAAAAATTCCATGGTGGTCATTCCAGTTAGCAGGTGACTCAAATCCTACCAAAAATGCAGCAGAAGGTGTCATCTATCAAGTTCCAAGGCTAAAATATTGTAACTCAAACTCAACCAAAAAGACATCAGAGTAGGACATATTTACCTGTACCTATATATCCATAATTGGTGGCAGTAGGATAATACAAACCCTGATCAACAATAAACTCTAGGGCTCCCTCGTTATACATGGCTTCAAATTGCTCAAGTGGACGAGAGAATTGTGGGTTTAACTCAGCACCTTGAATCTGAATAAAGATGCCTTACTATATTAAAATACATAAATACCAAGCATAAAAATGAACAAAAACAATAAGTTAATATGTCGGAATCTCATTGGAGAACTACCCCAGATAAAATGCATGCGGAACTACTGCTGAACTTAATTGAAAAGGGAAACCTTATTCAGAAACTTAAGCATGGATCAGACTTTTCTAAAAACTGCTACTAAAAACCACCCGAAACTGGACTCCTCGTACACGCCAAAACTGGTACTTTAAGAAACCCCATAACCGGTACCCAAAACTCCCAACCAGACCCTAATAGAACAAGGGCAGAACACTACTCATAGCCTCAGTTTGGTTTAGCTAAAAAAGTTGATAAAAATCTGATTCAAAGTAACAATTAATTTAATGAGACGACAACCTTTATCACTTTTAAATCACACCTTTCATCAACTTTTACCAAAATATACTAAAATTCAGATTTTTAGCTAAATCAAACAGTGGCAGAATTTATGGAGGAAAAAACAGTAAATTATTAGGTGAATAGTCACATACAAATACTGAGTCTTTGCATAAAATAGCACAAAGACACAAATGATTAAGTCAAATCAGCCAGTCAACCATGACAGATCAAATCCCATAACTCATGACGAAATTTCAACCGTATTAATAGAAAACGAAATAATCGGGGTTCAAGAGTATAAAAAGGACACATTGCCAAATGAAAAATATAAAGACCATTAACTGAGAAGTACAAAATTCAGAGAAATATTTTTTTCAAAATTCAAAAGAAAGCACTAAAATGACCGAATTCGCCACGAAGCAAAATCGCCCTGCGAAAAGACAAGTTTTTTAAAAATACCTTCTAATTGTAACCCAGATTATCCTTTATATATCGAACTGCAACAGCACACGGAAACAAATAAATTTAAAATCTTTAGATACGGATATATATAAGCATTTACCTTGAACGAGAAAGGAGATTGGTTGAAAGATCAAAATTTATAGCTTTTGATTTGAATTCTCGATAATCATACATTACCTGTCAAAAGAGATTTTCAAAGTAGACGCGGTTAAGAAAACCCTAGAGAGAGAACAAAAAAAAAAGTATATACAAAGTGTGTGTGTGTGTGAGAGAGAGAGAGAGAGAGATTTTGCTGGCAGAAGCTGCAATGTAGACAGCGATGGCCTGCTGATCGACTAGAGTTAAATAACGGAAAGTTCTTCAACATTACGAGGAAATGAGAGGAATCGTATATAGGAAGCCAGATTGGGACGACGTCGTATAGGTTTTGGGGGTTTTGGAAAGATCCTATTAAAGGGAAATGCGGATTTTACCTCGTGTTTGACCATCGTTATTTTAAATTTTTTTCTTAGCCCATTTTAGTCTCGGGTTAGATTTTAATTTATTTTTTCTCTCTTTTTATCAATCGCACGTTCTATCGATAAAATAGTATTATACATAAACTCAAAAATTCTCTTTACTTTTTAACCACACATTCTCCAAAACACTCCCATCCCCAAAATCATTTTTTTTTTCAAATATGGGCTTATTTTTTAGCGCCATTTTGAGTCCAATTTTTGGTTAAGAATGAATTTTGAAATAGTAGATTGATAAAGAATATGTGGTTAAAAAATAAGGAAAAAGTTTTAAATTTACGTGCAATATTAATTTGTTGAAAAATGCACTTTGAAAATAAGAGAAAAATATTTTGAAAATAATGAGAATTAATCGTACATTTTTTTAAAAAATACTACTTTTTAAGAAATCTATTATAAAAAGTGGTTCAAACATAGGCTAAATAAATTTTTGATTTTGTTAACTTGAGCTAAAAAAATTTAGAAGCGGCTCGTCGTTCTATTCAAAACGAATATGCTACATAATTGTTGACAGGATGTAATTGGTTGAAAAAGATTATTGTATATTAACAGTACAATGATATATTACCATGTGATATTATATCAACAATTATATCAATCATTATGTTGATGTATGATTGAAAACGAATAGAAGCAACTCTTTCAAGGGGTTTTTCTGGCCCGTTCGGCATGCCTTTTCTTTCCTACAAAAAAGGTTTTTTAAGAAAACTACCTTAATTTTTGTTTAAAAACTAATTTTTAAAAGTATTTTTTATTCCAAAAATAGTTTTAGAGAATGCCGCAATTAAGGGGCTTCAAGAGCTTGTTCGGTAAAACTTTTGTTTGCTAAAAAAAAAATTTCAAATTTAAATTTTAATCACACGTTTATAGAATACATCTATTTTTTCAATATTTGAAATACTCTTTTATGTAGATTAAAAGATTGGAGCGACAGATATAAGCTCTTGTTTGATTTAATTTTTTTTAAAATCATTTTCTCTCAATAAAATAATTTTATACGTGAATCAATAACTTTTTTCATATTTTTTTAATCAAACAATCTCCAGAAGAATGCCATATTTACACATTATTTATATATGAGCAATGAGTTTGAACACTGTATTTCACTTGAATCATTTGAGCCCTATTTACTTCCAAACTCAATTTTATTCACACATTCTTTCATAAAATAATTTTACACTTAAATATAAAAAAAATTTCCTTATATTTTAACCACACATTTTTCAAAAAAATTACTATTCGAAAACTCATTTTCTCGAGAGATGAATCTCAAACAGGGGCAGAGACATATTCAAACTAAAAGTGTTATCCAAAAGACTCTTTATATATAAAATATTTTATATTTAAAAGAGTCAACCCTTACAATTATGTTCAAAGAGACTCTTTAAATTAATAATTTAATTTAGAGAGTTCCATTCTCTATAATTTAATGAATTCAAAGTATTTCAATTTTAATATAGGAAAATAATATATTAATTTAGAGGAAAATTTGTGAAAATAAAAGATAGAAAAAAAAACTATAAGTCCTCGGTCCCATTATTGCCAAAATATATTTTTCTCTTTCTTATTTTCAATCACACGTTTTTCAATAAAATAATATTACACGCAAATTCAAAAATTTTCCTTATTTTTTAACCACATATTTTCTATCAAAATACTATTCCAACAAAAAGAGATTCAAAGATAACATTACGACGAACTTTTGAGATGCATAACAATTTAAAAGAATTTGTACGACTGTTTCTAGTCTTATTTTATTCTCTCTCTTTTTTAAAAAAACTTACTTTTACATTGTTTTTGAGAGAAATCTTTTCAAAATTTAGTAAAATGTGAAATTTCAGGAATTAAGCCCTTATCTGATGTTGGTTTTTTGAGAAACGATTTTGTGAAAAGTAATTTTTAAAGGAATACTTGGTTAAAAAGTAGGAAAATCATATATTTTTTTAAAAAGAGAATAATGTTATTCATCCCCACTGGAATTGAGCCATAGTTTAATTAGTATTGCACAAGGTCTCTCTTTTTTTTTAAAAAAAAAAAAAAAAAAAAAAAAAAATTGATTCCCTTCTCCATTAATTAGATGAGAAGGCATATTATGTCCTGTAATTCTTGTTACCAAGAATGTAATGTATTGCTTACTTGTGCNAAAAAAAAAAAAAAAAAAAAAAAAAATTGATTCCCTTCTCCATTAATTAGATGAGAAGGCATATTATGTCCTGTAATTCTTGTTACCAAGAATGTAATGTATTGCTTTCTTGTGCCTTGTTGAATAGAATGATGATTACCCTGCTGGTGAATTGCTTGTACAGTTGTTCTTTTCTTCTGATTATTCTGTTTCTCTTGAAAGTTAATAAGCCATTTTTAGTCATTCTGGCCGGATCCAGATCGATAAATTCAACCATATAATTCATCGTTATGTTTTTCATGAGGCAACAGTAACTAGTTCATTAAAATAAGGATAAGTCTAGTGGTATATAATTTTTATCCATAATAGTTCACATGATACTCACATGGAGTAGGTCCTACCAAAATGTGGGGTCCACCCCATGTGAGTGTTATGTGAACCATTATGGATAAAAACTATGTACGCATAGTATGGTTCTTAAAATAAATGGATACAACCTTGGAAATGAAGGTTGGAGACTCTCTAAGTCAAAAGTACATCAATATCTAGATAGAGCATGAGCTAAAGAGTTTGGCTCGCGCTGAATAAAGAACACTGTAATAAGGTTTCGTATAATTTTATTGTGAGTGAGGAATTTTGTCTACCCTTTTTTATTTTAATCCTTTCACGCTGCAAAATACGTAAAAATTCTAAGAATAACGAGTAATCTAGACAGTGATTGGGCTTGTTTGGCAAATAAGTCGCTTTCTCATAGGCCACTGGGCCCACAAATTGTGTAGACCAAAATGCATTTGTTCTAACATATAACAAAATCAAATCCACTGAACTCGTCAATCAGATCCTCGAGCTTGTTGTAGCGAGCTTCTAAACACTTACGATCTAAATCAACTCTCTCATTGAGTGGTGAAGGCTGATATAAAATGATCTTCAAGTATTTCATGTTTCAGCATGCAACATTTTCAGTTGTCCTGTGTTTTTAAACATGTATGTTACACTTGAACTGCTTTGAGTGCACCAACATCTTTTAATTATTGATTTTCAAATAAAAAACAGTATGACATTTGATCGTTTGATTTTTCGCAAGTGAACGAGGTCGTGAACAAATAATAAAATAATAAATAGAGTGTCGAACCCACGAGAACTATGTGTTTGATCGAGTTAAAATTAATTGCAACTTTAATCGAATAGCAAATAAATTTTGTGATTTTTTCTAAACTAAGCCCCATTTTTATTCCCATTAAAAATCTCATTCTCATTCTTCTACTCATTTTCAACCAC
>CAIGRO010033423.1:0-17994 GCA_903798355.1 Fraxinus baroniana | reverse complement strand
CTGCTGGTAGTTTTGTGTTGTGCAACCGGCTCACTTTGGGATGAAATTCGTCGAATTTAGGGACGATTCTTGAGTGGGTTGCATAGAGGGCAGTGAGGGCTTCAAGGTAGTGTTTGGTCCAATGGTTTTGGTGGTTGAAAAGTGGTGGAACTTCGTCCCAAAGTGGTGGCTGAAAATGGTTTTGGGGAGGGTTTTTGATGATGTTTGCACTTGAGATCATCAGGGTTATATGTTCACGTATTTTAATCCTTTTTTAAGTTTGAATTAAAATCATAACGGTCCTTCAGTGACTGTTCGTGAAAGAAATTTAAATTTCAGTGACCGTTTGTGAAAACACATGTAAATTGAGTGACCGTTTGTGCAAGTTTTAAAATTTAGTGACCGTTTTGTAATTTTGATATGAATTCAATGACCGTTTGTGAATTTAACCCGATTTTCTAAACAAAAAATATTCTTAATTTAGAGAGTCAATTTTTCAATATTCAAACAAAACAATGAAAACAACCAATGTTCAATTTTTTTTTTCCTAGGCGGGGCGGGGCACCCCCACCCCGCCCCACGACCCGAGGCGGGGCGCCCCACTCCGCCCCGCCCCGCCAACCCGTCGGGGCGGGGTAAATTGCCATCCCTAGTGACTGCTGGTAGTTTTGTGTTGTGCAACCGGCTCACTTTAGGATGAAATTCATCGAATTTAGAGACGATTCTTGAGTGGGTTGCATAGAGGGCAGTGAGGGCTTCAAGGTAGTGTTTGGTCCAATGGTTTTGATGGTTGAAAAGCGGTGGAACTTCGTCCCAAAGTGGTGGCTGAAAATGGTTTTGGGGAGGGTTTTTGATGATGTTTGCACTTGAGATTATCAGGGTTATATGTTCACGTATTTTAATCCTTTTTAAGTTTGAATTAAAATCATAACGGTCCTTCAGTGACTGTTCGTGAAAGAAATTTAAATTTCAGTGACCGTTTGTGAAAACGCATGTAAATTGAGTGACCGTTTATGCAAGTTTTAAAATTTAATGACCGTTTTGTAATTTTGATATGAATTCAATGACCGTTTGTGAATTTAACCCGATTTTCTAAACAAAAAAATTCTTAATTTAGAGAGTCAATTTTTAAAAGGAAAAATTGCAGCCACGGTACCAAATCTTTTAGATTTTTGCAGACTTTGCCCAAACTTTTGTTTTGGATCACCCACGGTACCAAACCTTTCAAAACGTAGCAGTTGGAGTCCATATGGATGGAAGACCGTTAGTTGACTGGAATAGTAAAAATTGAAAAAATGCATTAAGGACAAAATAGTAAGTGTACAATTTTAATATAAAATTATTATAATAATTAGAAAAATAAAAGATTCTTCTTCTTCTTCTTCCTCAAACCCCCACCCCACCCCCGACACTCCAACTGAAGAAACTAAGAGTTTGAAACTCCAAAAAATTAAGAAACCATAAACTGAGAAGCGCCAAGATTAATGAACCAGTCCTAGCGCTTGGCCTGCTTCAACAAAATCGCAACAGCATGGAGCGTTGACGCAATCATCATGGGACCTTTATCAGTCACCAAATTAGCCTTCCCTATCACCATTACATTCCCAATCTCTCCTCATTACAGCCTCAAACTTCACATACTTTGCAAGATCAAGCCTTTCTCTGTCAGAGGCATCCAAATCGAGGTGAATTAAATAATAATTGCGAGGATGGTACAACATCTAAAGGAGCAGCCTCAGCCTCCCGCCATCGCCTCTTGTACCCGAAATGAAGTACCCAAATCGTGGTAATTCAGGTACAAATACAGGATCTGCTTCATCCTTGGAATTAATGGAATCTACTTACTATTTTGCCTTTATTACATTTTTTTGAAACTCCAGAAAATTAAGAAACCATAAAGTAAGAGTCCAAAACTCCAGAAAATTAATCTTTCCCGTCAATCCATTAAGAGACTCGCAGATTGGTTTTCGGGGTCTCAAATTCCATGTCTTGGGTTCTTCTTCATTATTATGCGTTTTATCCTCTTCCTCATTAACATCACCATCCTCGTCAAGATTATTGTTGATATTTTGTGGTTCTTCTTGCTGATTTTTCTTCCTTTAGCTTTTATGGTTTCTTAATTTTTTGGAGTTTCAGACTCTCAGTTTCTTCAGTCGGGGTGTCGGGGGGAAGAAGAAGAATCTTTTGTTTTTTTTTCTTCTAATTATTATAATTATTTTATATTAAAATTATAAACTTACTATTTTGCCCTTATTACATTTGTTCAATTTTTACTATTTCGATCAACTAACTATCAAATGGATAGTTTGGACTCCAAATGCTACATTTTGAAAGTTTTGGTACCGTGGGTGGTATAAAACAAAGATTAGGGCAAAGTCTGCGAAAATTTAAAAGGTTTGGTACCGTGGCTGCAATTTTCCCTTTTGTAAAAATATGTTTCAAGAAACTATCTATTTTTACTTTTAAAAAAAAATAAAGACTGGATTTTGCTCTATAAATTTGAAAAGTCCAATGCACTCTCTATTTTTACTTTCTAATGATTGCATTTAATAAATTATATATTTCAATACTCTATTTTTCAAATTATTCAAATCTTATTTGAATTAATCGACTACTGACATATAAAAAAAATATGTTAAATAAAAGATGGGGAGAAATCAATAAATGTTTCTTTAAAAAAAAAATTAAGAGTCTGAATAGAGAGCATTGTTAAATAAAAAGATTTTCTAAGGACTTATGGTATGGGATGAAGGTTGGAAGGTGGGCAACCTCGAATGGTGTGAGCTGATTATAGGGAGACTCACACTTACAATTTTTTAGGGGGGAATCAAGAGTACAGCTCATTTTCATAATTAATTGGAACTACAGCCATCCTTCAACACTTCCTACCTCGGTCGAATAATTCTGGGTTGCCAGAATTATTTTCACAGGGCCTTTACAGGCCTCTCACATGGGGTCGGGCCCCACACGTATTAAAAATAAATAAAGTAATTGCGCGGGCCCCATCATGTGTGTTGTATGTAAAACTTCTGTACAAAAATTTCTGTACATCAAGCATGATTCACCTCGGTCAACCATCACTTTCAAAGCATTGTTTCGAGAGAAAGTTAACAAATGTCCGACAAAAAAAGCTCTTTTTCGTTAAGATAAAGAGGTAAGATCAAGATTTCATATTGAGACAACAAAAGCAAAGGGGAAGCTAGAACTTCGAGCAAAAGTTAGGCGAAACCCAATGATTATGGCACGACCTAATAGAGGCAGCAAGCAGCCCCTTGTATAAAGGTCCAACAGCAAGAATCTTTCTAAGCCATTTATATGCTACAGTCACAAAGCAAAAACTACTTGAAATGACCCGGTTCTAACCCCCAGAGTCAAGGACCCAATTTTATTGATAGATATAACCTATTAAAAATGTCGGTTTAATCCAAGAGAGAACAAAAATTTTAATTTCTAAATTTAAAGATGTTGGCTATTATACATAGGATATTCTTTATAAATAAATAGTCTTTTGAAGATGTTCTTAGTCACTAATTAGTCTTAAAAGCGGAAAGGTGTATGTATAATACCGGTCAACGTTCGCGGTCCGCCCGAGTTGAGTGTTGAGGCCGGGTCCGCCACTGGTCCCAATTGAAATGCACGTGACAAGTGCGTGTTGTGTAGTGCAGATGCATTATTTATCCAGACATTTCTTGCCCGAATTTCGCACCTCCGGCACATTCTTGCTATCCATACCGCCTTAAACAATGGCCGCCGAGCAGCCGCCTGTGCGTTTCGGGATACTGGGCTGTGCTAACATAGCTTGCAAAGTGTCCCGCGCCATGATACTCAGCCCCAACTCCACTATCGTTGCTATTGGCAGCCGATCGCTCGAGAAAGCTACTAACTTCGCAAAAAACAACGGCTTCCCGGTTTCAGCCAAGGCGTACGGTTCTTACGACGCCGTATTGGACGACCCCAACGTCGACGCCGTATATATCCCTCTGCCCACCAGCCTCCACCTCCAATGGGCGGTTGCGGCGGCTAAGAAGAAGAAGCACATACTTTTGGATAAGCCGGTGGCTCTGAACGTCAAGGAGCTGGATTTGATTCTGGAGGCGTGTGAATCCAACGGGCTGCAGTTCATGGATGCTACCATGTGGATGCACCATCCAAGGACTTCTAAAATGAAAGAATTCCTTACTGATTCCCACAGTTTTGGCCAACTTAAAACGGTATGCTTTGGGAATCTGTGACTGTGCGTTTATTTTGATAATATTTACTTGTGAATTTTACCGAAGTAGGTAAATTACTTATATCTAGAAGCTGTGCTAAAACTTATTTTATACTTGAAATGAAATTTGCTTATAACTTAACTTGTTAAGCTTAGCTAAACATGCTGTAATTTGTACGGACAAGAAATGAGCCTGGTAATAAACGAAAGGGCTTTCGGATTTCTGCTTAGAACAACATAAAAATTAGTTACTATCTAATAATTGATGAAGGAGATTGTAGATGTCAAAATGTACTGTTTTCTAGTAATACTGATTTGTCAACTGGAATTTCTTTGATATCGGCATAGTATCAATTTTCAATCGGATAAGTATATATTAGAATAGTGAGTGAGCAGATATTAGTAATCTTGAATGTTCAGTTTTCGTGTGCGAACTACTTTCACCAAACAAAGTATTGCCCTGCTTTTATTATCAAAAAGTTAAGGAAATGATGTTGTCTTTCTCACAGATACACAGCATTTTTTCATACAACAGCGGCGATGATTTTCTGAAAAACGACATCCGTGTGAAGCCAGATCTTGATGCTCTAGGTGCTCTTGGGGACACCGGGTGGTACTCTATTCGTGCAATCTTGTGGGCTACTGACTACGAACTGCCTAAAACTGTAACTGCCTTGCCCGATGCAGAGTTCAACAAAGACGGGGTAATTCTATCCTGCGCTGCTTCTTTACGATGGGAGGATGGGAAACGAGCAACTTTCTACTGTTCTTTCCTTACCAATTTAACTATGGATATCAGTGTTCTTGGTGCCAATGGATATTTACGAGTCCATGACTTTGTAATTCCTTTCCAAGAGAACGTTGGACCATTTTATGTAACATCAAACACCAAATTTGCTGAGCTATCAATTGGGATTGAACCTGCACCAACTGAACACAAAATCAATACAGATCTTCCCCAGGAAGCCCTTATGGTGAAGGAGTTCTCGGGTTTAGTTTCCGGTATAAAAGAACACGGTTTGGGTACTGAAAAGAAATGGCCAACCATCAGTAGAAAGACACAGATTCTTGTTGATGCTGTGAAAGCTTCAATTGAGAAAGGTTTTGAGCCTATTGAGGTTGTGTTCTAGTACTCCCAAGATTTTATGATCCTTGCTTAAGATGGTTTCAATGCTTGCAATGTTTACTTATTACTACTATGGGGGTACTTTGTAATTATAAACTGCTCTTGGTTTTAATAAAACTTTGGGAAAGTTGCAACTGGGGTTCTAAATTCATATTTCCAAAGCACCTCCCTCCTCATCCCACCACGTCACCCAACCAAGTGAGGATGAAGGCTAAAGGATTAGGAAAATGCTATTTGTACACCGGAGTTGACACCTCAGTGTACAGACCCCCTCACAAGAGCGGTCAACCTCAGTATACAAATAGCATGGTTCAAAGGATTAATTTATCCACTCATCACTACGACAATTGCACACCATTGCCACTGCCATACCTTCAAGGCAATGGGTTGACCTAGAGATGGCAAACGGTCACTCGGCTCATGAAAACACGAGCTACTCGGGCCGAGCCCCAAGTGAGCTCGACGAGCGAGCTTGCGAGCGGCTAGTGGGCTAGGCCACGAGCCGAGCTCGTGGGCAAGTGAAAAATTGAAGGGAAAAAAAAGCGTAAAAAGTAATTAAATTTTTTTTCAAAAAGCTCGAGGGCTCGCAGAACGAGCTCGAGCCGAACTCCCTCTACCCAGTAAATTGCCGTGCTGTCTATTTCTTTTCTATGCAACTCATTCCCCGTTGACGGCTCTTTCCAGTCATCCTCGAATTGTATAGAAATTTTTGCCCATATAAATAACTACATTCTTTTTAGGAGAGCTCACATTATTCTTTCTCCACATTATTCTTATAAGCTTTTCGTATCAATTTCTGCTTTAGACAAGAAAAATCCCGAGTGTTCTGCATAAAATTTCAAGAAATCAGAAATTTTAAGAGAGAATTTAATTAATGGTCACTGAATTTTGCTATAGGTTAGTACTTGCTCATCGATATGTAAAAAGTTATTCGTTGCTCATTAAATAGTGTTATCGATTATTACTTGGTCACCGAAATTTAGAAAGTTACTCGTTGCTCATGGAATTTTGTTTTATGTGACACTGATGAAAATGATATGAATGACTGATAGGTAACTTTGTTTAAATTTGGGTTAGCAACGAGTAACATTTTAAATTTCAATGAACAAGTAACATATAGTAAAGTTTAGTAAGTAAGATTTTTAGTGCAGAACCCACTTGGGATTTTTAGTATAATCCCCATTGGCATCGCAGATGCTCTGACGCTCTCTTGATTTATTTCTAATCACCATATGACATTCGAGTTTGTATTTTGCAATGAGTTTAAAATTATCTTGATCGGCTTGAAGAGAGGTGAAATAAAAATCTTCTCCCAAGGAGCAACGAGGAGAATCAATGTTGATGTGAAATAAAAGTTAATGCCTTCTATATCCTTTGAATTATCACAACCAAGAAAATTGATTTCCGAGAGAATCTTCCCACATTTTCTTCCAAGTAAAACCATCAAAACTACCCACAAGTGAGCTATCTTACTCAACTTGTAATTTGTAAACCCAGATGTAATCAACGTTGATGCTGCAGCCTGCACTAAAAGGGTAAAATGGCTTGGAAGGTGCCATAGTTGCCAATCCTAAAGGAGAGAGCATTGAATTTAAAGGAACGATGAGTTATCAAAGGACAATACTAATACAAAATAAATAAATTTGTCCAATGTTCTTCAGAGTTCAATACCAAACATACACTTCCCGATTATAAGAAATATAATTGTTCAAAGTTAATCATCCACTCAAAATTCCCCAAGGGTTTATATACAGAGACTCTATGAAATGTTACAAAACAATAAACATAGATACACATTAAGAAGCAAACAATAAAGCACAACCAGTGATCAATACCCAGTTTGCATATGAATTGAAGTGCTTAAACAAAACTAACATAAAAAACACACATTTTAACTAGAAAGAGAATTCAACTGCGCACAGGAAACCGCGTATTTGATGCTATGAGCTGCAGCAGCTAAAATGCAATGTACGTTGCATTCCAAAATCCCATCTGCGTTTCAAGATTCTGCATCAATAAATGCTTGAGCAACAATAAAGGATCCTGATCGTTGAGATACAATAAGAGCAAAGAAATCCATTAACATTTCATTTCTTCGTATTTCTCTTTCATATTTGATTTCTTAACTCGTCCTGACACGACTATGCTTCATCCTCCGTAAGCAGCACGTTGTATCCCTGCTTCATGTCTGCATCGTTTCAAAGTCTTAATTAAGTCGAGAAAAGAACAATTGACACAGATTTGAATGTCAACTGGTTATGAAATCAGACTTTATATACCTCTGGGTGCAATAGCCAGATTGCAGAAAATATACATCTAAATGTTACATACATATATACAAACATAAATGCATATATATCGTACTGCAGGTAAAGGACCAGACGAGTATTAAGTTTAAATAAAAGTGACAACATTTCTACAGAAAAACAATTTTTCATATCTCAGAGTAAAACCCTTTTAGAGCATTACAAGTAACTTAACACAACGAAAATGTAAAAACTATATGATAATTAAAATCCAATTCCAGTATCCTGAATCCAGTCCAGGGAAGTGTATACGTGTAAGAAAGCAAAACAAAAATCAGGGTTTAAACTGTTTGAAAAGACAAACTTTGGAATTATATCAGAATGCCTATAATATTTTGACATTCATAGGAAAATTGGCACGACCAAGTTCCATTTTATCACTTTAATTTTAATAAAGCATACCCAAAATCAGCAGATGAAACTGAAAATTTTGAAAGAATAAAAAGCTAATAAATAACCTAAAAGGAAGTAAATCTTTGATTTTTCTCGAGTTTTCACATTATGAATCAGATTTTTCTAGTTACTTTATGGAGCGCAAGAAAATTCAAGCTTACTCAAGTGTGAAAAAAGCCGAGATCAAACATGACCACACTAAAGAAACACATTCCTAAAGGCTAAAACTGAGATAAAGTCACCCTTTCTGGGTACTGCATACTGAGAACAATAGACCTAGTATTTAGAATCAAAAAGTTGAAGTGTAACCTTTTGTCATAGCTTTATTGTATCTTTCTTTCCGTTCAATGTCAGCCTTCCATGCACGATCATTCTTACCAAATTCATCCCTTTCATCATTTCCTTTATCACTTTCACTTGCAGTTTCCCATTCAGAATCATCAGTCTCTTGTCCATACATATCTCCAGCATCCCCTTCGCATTGTACTCCCCCATGTTTAATTGCAGCCTCTCTAAATAGCCAAGCAGCACGCATTTGTTTCTTAACTAAACGCTCAGCATAGTCAGGAACCTTGTTTTGCCTCAAGGACAGATCGGGATCACTCGATTGTGAGCACTCATTTATGAACAGAATAGCATCTAACAAACTCTCCTTGGCTAAACCGAGCATGTCATATGCTTGTGCTCGTCTCCAAAGGCTTTTTGCATGACGATTAATTGGGCTATGAATGCAAAGTGCACGTGTAGCGTCACTTATGGCAGCCAGGGGCTGTTGTAATAAAAGATTACATTGAGCTCGATTACTGTACAGTACAACTCTCTCTTTCTTTGACCTCATTGGACACAAAGCCAATGCTTCTGAATACTTCGAAGCAGCACCAGAAATATCTCCTGATGAGAACAGGGAATTTCCTTCGAGTTTTACAACTAAAGCAGCTGCCTGTTTGATATGAAGATCCTCTTTCGGCATATTCTTCTCCCATTTTAATCTCTGTCGAGAATTTAGTAGTTCCTCTACCTCTTCTTTTGCATGGGTACTGATTGAGTTGCGGCCTGTTCCTTGTGACTGAATGCATTCCCGGAGAACATTAACAATTGAATCCCCAAGTTTTTTATGATCCCCAAGAGTAGAGATTTCTGCAAGGTCAACTAATGCAGGTACAGCCTTATCAATGACCTGTGTAGAGCAAGGAAACTTAAATATTTGAATATGTATTGGACTTTTTGAGTGCTTATAAGCTGCTCAAACATCATTTTTAACTACACATCCTTTGGACCCACAACTTTCATTTACTTTTTAATCACATATTTCTTGGGACCCACTGCTTATAAGCACTTGAAAGCTTAGCCAAGCAAGCACTAACTCTATACGTTAGAACAATTAAGTTAATCAGACATGGCAGGTCCGTTCATTTATGATATGAGATGGAAATTGATGTTCACTTGAAGAAATCCAAATCAGAAAGAGGAAACTGATAGACATCCCATCATATACACTTACTCTAGAAGGGCTAAGAAGGCTGGTAGACAAGTGGGTGGGAATCAGCAACAGACTAGGCATCAGATATTGTTATTTAAACAGAAGGCGGTTACTGGGGGTGCTTATAAAAAGGGGAGTAGGAGTAAACATTAGGCAGGCAACTAGAAAGTGATAAAGGGGAGTTAGTATTATAGTCAAAGCCTTCCATAGGCCATTGTTATCTTATTTTACTGTAATCAGTTTGTCTTCAATCAAAGACCTGCTTATTCCTATTTATGATATGAGATGGAAATTGATGAAGTTCACTTGAAGAAACTGGTTCAAAATCAGAAAGAGGAAACGTCAACAGTAGAAAGGTCAACATAGATTTTTGGATTCTAAATAACGATTTTTAGTCATCAATATATCAAAGAATAGAGAAAATAACTCAAGTTAAAGGTAGAAGCTTCTTTTCGACAATTCATGCCTTACAAGAGCCACATGATATGTGAGATAAGAGAATCATACACTCACAGGAAAAAGACTAGGCAGGAATTGAGCTTTTTAAGTATATTCATGACTTCTCTTACACTGTTCATCATGCACAGGTAAATGAACATTCATTTCGGACATGCTTCAACTAAAAAGGACAAGTCAATAGTGAAAAGAAGTCATGGAGAATCAATTCATATGCTTCTTGAAACGAAGAATTTGAGCAGTTCAAAACTCGTGCTTTTTCATTTCAAAGAAAGAAAAAGGGCTAAAAGGATAATCGACGTGTGACAGAAAATGAATAAGAAAACTAATGTGGTCTGGAACAGTGCTAATAAAGCTATGTCCTAAGTACTGAAATACAAGGACACCTTAAAAAATTTAAATACTGAATATTGCAAGGTAAAATTTTATATAGATAGATGACAAACAATCCAACCAGAAAAATATTTGCAAAAATCTTAAATAATCAATTTAAGTTATTGGAAATAACATACCAAAATGATCTGATATGGATAAAATCATTTTATGAATACAAGTTCCCAAATACATCATACATGTTTTTTAGCATTTTGCATTTAGTGAAGAAATTTCTTCATTTGTTGCCAAGTGAAGACATCAAATCTCATGTTCTAGTAATACGGAATATATATATTGCATCTGTTAAAACTTCAGTGACTAACTGGGAATGAAAACAAGTTTGGTTATTAAAATGATAAAAAGCTAAAGGGAGGCGACAAAAAATATGTTTAACCCTAAAACATTATTAAGCTCTTGTTTAATCCCCATTATTTCTAAAATACATTTTTCTCTCGAATTTTCAACTACACATTCTTCAATAAAATAATATTACACGCAAACCCAAATTTTACCTTATTTTTTTATCCACACATTCTTCATCAAAATACTATTCCAAAATGCATTTTCATTAAAAAAAAAAGGTGGGGGGCTCAAACAAGCTATATATAAAATTTAGTGCATGTAGATTCTAATGAAATGTGTTGAACAACAAAATCAGCATGTTTTAGTAAGAAACATCTTATTAACAACAGGTAGTGAATAAATTTTATGGCAAATGGCACTCAGATCAATTACCTTATTACTAATATTTGGATCTTGGAGCATCCATAAAAGACAGTCGATGGCCATATACTGCCAGTCGTCTGATGATCGTGCAATATTACACAATGCCTCTATAATACCAGTGCAGCTAGCGACTGGGCCCCTACCAATCTTATGATGACAAATTGTCCGTAATAAACCAATACCAGCCGGCGAGTTTTCATTAACAAGGCCGCCCCACATGCCTGGAAGCTTTGTTAGAAATTCTGGTTTGCATATAGTGGGAAGAAATTCAGATTTGAAAGCAAAGCAATTGATGAGTTGAAGGGACCAACACTGAAGCTGGCTAGCCCATTCCTCGGCCTTCCTTGACTCCATTTCAACACCGCCCATGCCACGTGTAAGAAGATCACAATGATAACCGAACCTCCGGTCAACATACTGGTAAAAGTGGGAGTAAACAATTTCAAGTGAACTCATTGCCAGCTGCATGGAGAGCTCTAAAATCTCGCCATGACTAGCTACAGCAGGAAAAGTGCTGGCATAGGTCGCTAAATGCCCTAGAGCTCTGACAGCCACTCGTTGCTCAACCCATGTTAACCTCCCTCTAAGAAGTTCAACTAAGGGTGGGATTACTCCGGCACGCACTGCCGTTTCTGCAAATTCTTCCATATTCATAGTGTAAGATCCAATTATATGCGCTGCATAGTATGGGATATATATATTTTGGTCGTGGGATAGCCAGCGGCGGTTCTTTAAACCCTTCCAGATAAGCGCTGCCATGCATTCAAATATTCCCAACTCAATGAATTCGGGATCGTTAGGATGTGCCATGGCAGTATTCCAGAGTCCACTAATAGGTAGAACCTGACCATCGTTATCCTGTGAAGGAAGATCTCGGAAAAACTTTAGTATACTTGCTCTGCGCTTGCTTGGGCTCCCTTCCTTCATGACACAAAAGAAACATCCTGGATATGGACAGTCAGAGGATACTTTATCCATGCTCACAAAACTAGAAAACCTGGTTTTCTACGAATCCTGATAATTAATTCCTCATCAAGCTGCTACCTGACATAAATATGTGAACCCCACATTTGTCAAATTACACATTTTAGTAAATAATGACTTGAAACCCAACACTCTCATTGTAGTTATAATGGTTCTTTTTTTATGCCAGTGAGAATGATTACATGACATAACTGAAATAAATGAAATCTACATATAATGATGAATAATGTGATAAATTCAAGCAAGGAATTGTAGGTAGGAGCATCTGTTGTTGTTAACAGACAAAAAAATCCACAATTCATTCGTGGTAGTATAATCAATTAATTATTACATTGCTTACAGTTACCACATTTAATCAAAATGTCCTGAACAAACAGCAAATATCATAAACACAGCTTTCCTAATATTTTTATCATATGTAGGTGTGACCTTTTTTTAATCTAAACCAGTATTAAGTCATGAAGTTGCAAATACTTTAAATGAACTTATCATGTTTCTGAATGTCCACAGATATCATTTATCAATTACACGTGCTCCTTTTTCCTACCTTCTATGAAAAAACACGACATTAATAAATGCACTTGCAAAAAGTACAATTATCAAAATAATATGCTCATTTTGTCTGACAGTGCTTCAAATCAGGACTTATCCTAATACATTAACTGATTTACCAAACTATTAAGAACATCGTGGTAAGATCATTAATGAAATGTTAGCTGTTCACATGGAATTAACTGATCTTCATACTACACAATTGCCTAAGTGAACACGTTAGAATCGGCATTTGGAAATTCACATCTGTAGCAACCCAACATTAGCAAATCATGCATGCTTCCAAGTCCAAGTAACTAAATTAGCAGAAAACTCACTAATCCCTGGAAAAGGGCCAAAACTTCAAGCATTCGAGAAGTCAGCAATGAAAAATGCAGATAAAAGAAAACTAATGAATGGAAAAATTCAGTTCTTTCCCAAGCCTTCGCAATAAAGATCCAAGTATGCTTATTGTCTCCTTCACAAGGCACGAGGCTAAGAAAAATTCGACAGAAATCGCAAGACATACTAGAATAAGCAAAACACGATGCAAAATTAATTCTTTAACTAGTTTGAATAGTTAATTTTGCAAATTAGCAGAATTTCGGATCTTAAGACAAAGCAAACATATTTCGATGGTTATTTTCACATGAAGACACCCAATTTCCGTAATCAATCCACAGAAGCACAAATCTACCAACATAAGCAAACGGTAAAAGGAGGACTATTTTGAGCAAAATTTCATTCCCGAAAACGCAAATCACGTAGAGGTAGCTCAAATACAGAAAAAAAAACAATCAAGAGCAAAAAAAAAAAAAAGACGAAAAAGAAACAACCCAACATTGATTTTCACAACAGAAACAAAATTAAAAAAGGAAAAATCAAGACTTGGATTCAAAAATCAAAAAGGGAGACAGAGAAAATGGATAAAAGTACCTCAAGATTTAGCAGAAGCCTGAGTGTCGGAAAAGAGAAAAACAAAAACAATTCAATCGTTTTTTCTTCTCAATTGATTTTCGAAAAGAAAATTTCTTTACGAATTGAAGCTGGGTTTTTCTTTTTTTGTGTGTGTGTGTTTTTGTGCTTGCTTACACTTTTTTTAGGTTTTGATTTGATGACAGTGCACAGTCAAGCAAACGAGAGATCTTGTTTTTTATTTTTTTATTTCAAAGAGTATAAATTATGTACAGTATCCAGAATTGATTGGTGGGATCCCACGCATTATCTCCAGCATTATTGCGCTTTCAAATTGATTTTTCTTTCTTGGTTTAGTTTTTGGGTCCCGTTACCCATTTTCTTGCACGTTTCTTGGTCTAGTGTAGGGGCATTACCGTTGTAGGTCAAGTACTACTTTGTTTGATGTTGAAGTTGATTGTACTTTGTGACACCGTAGTTTATGTCACATTAATTAATTGTAAAAAAATAGAAGAGAGTGTGGTGAACAACAATATTATCCAGGGTTAAATTTATCTATGGTTATTCAATTTTATTCTTAGCGTCATCGTCACTATTCAATTTGATTTGATTTTATCATGATCACTTAATTTTATATTTAATATTATTATGACCACTCAATTTAATTTTATTTCACTATGACCACTCAATTTAATTTTATTTCACTATAACCATCAAATTTCATATAACATTTCAACATGGTCACCAATTTCTTTTTACCAATTTCATTAATTTTAAAAAGAGTAAAATCGTTACTTTGCATTATATATATAAAATAATTTTTTATTTATTTTAAAATAAGTTTTTGTTTTATTTTATTTTTCTAAGTAACATTTTTTTAAAACAAGTTTTTGTTTTAATTTATTTTTCAAGGAACGTTTTTTTTTAAATAACTTGTTATTTTTCTAAGTAACTTTTTTTAAAAAAATAAAATTTTATCTTATTTTATTTTTTAAGTAACTTAGTTTAAAATAAGTTTTTATTTTATTTTATTTTATTTTATTTTTTAAAATAGTTTTTAATTTTAATTTTTTTTATTTATTTTATATATAATGCAAAGTTACTGTTTTATCATTTTTAAAATTAGTGAAAAAATGGTGGATGTCCATATTGAAACACTATATGAAATTGAGTGAATATGGTGAAATAAAATTAAATTGGATGACCATGATGACACCGAATTTAAAGTTGGGTGATTATGGTGAAATAAAATCATATTGGATGACTATTGGATCACTAAATATAAAGTTGGGTGGTTATTGGTGAATTTAACCCTCATCCAATAAAGATGAATATGATATGTCCATTTCGACTCTCAAGCTCACGTTTGCGTCTGATTTTTTAATGTTCATTTTCTTCAAATTTATTTTCAATTCGGCATTCTCTAAATTAAATAATTTTGTATGTAAACTCAATTTTTATTTTTATTTTTATTTTTTAACCATACATTTTTTTAAAAAAATTAATATTTCAAAATTTTTATTTTTATTTTTTAATCACATATTATTCAGAAAATCATTTGTTACAAGTCTATTCTAAGAAAAATGGGGCTCAAACGTATCAAAAGAAAAATAATTCAGTTGAAATTAAAATAAATCAAGAACTGACTGATTTAACTATGTTATGATATTCACTCTCCATATATATATGTATAAACTTTATCGAAATAGTGTTGTGATAGCTTAGTCCATTTCTAGAACTATGTTCATTCTTCACAACGGTGAATGTGGGTTTTGAGAAAATGACTCAAAAATCTTTTTCGAAAAATGATATTTATGGTTGTGGAAACATATTGTGAGAGCTGAATATGTCACGTATATTTCAATTTCTTGCCATGGAATCTACAAAATGGTTGGTGAGTGTTTTAAGGATTGATGGAGTTGTTTGAATAAAATGGTATATGAATGCTTAAAAATGGATGAACTAGTGGATAGATCTATTAGTAGATAACGAGAATGTTCTAAAAACCATGAAGAAAATGAGAAAAATGAATGTAAAAATAAGAATATTTTTGGCATGTTTGTTTAATTTTACTATATTCATACAACAATTTTTATTAGTTACAATATATTTTAATTGCACTTCAAGTCCTTAACTTTTTCGACACATTATTGTCATCAACATTTCATTAATTATTACATGTAGTTTCTAATAACGATTTTCATTCAAAAAGTCCTTTAGAAGGGTGTAAAACAACCTATTTATCGAACATATTTTCTAAAATACAATAAAGCAAAAGTTCAACAAAGTATTTCCCCCCCTCTTATGTGTTAATTTAGAAGGTTTACAATAACAATTTGATAAAAAAGAGTTAAGGACATATATATTATAATGAGCAAATGTTGAAATCCTTAAGTGCAATTAAAATGAGGTGCAACAAGCTAGAATTATTAAATGAATATAATGAAGTTAAATATATATAAATAACTTACATTTTTTTATTTATGTGTAAAAAGTGTTATTTATTTTGACAATAAGCTAGAAGTTGTGTAACTTGTGTATCTTGAATTTAAACGATATAAATATTATTTATTTACTTTTATATAAATTTATTAGTAATTTTTAGAGAAATTTAGGAATAAACTAAAAAATATATATACTATTTCTCAAACCACTATTTAACCTTTTTATTTTCCAAAACAATGTCTTTCCTTATTATTATTATTTTTTTATATACTACACCTTATAATATAGTTGTTACACGTGTAACACAATGAGTTACACATTTCGCTACTAGTTTCCACTTGTGTCACCGCTACTATCACTCATAACAAACTTCATTACACTTCCATTGTGTTGTCGCCACTTGTAACATCATGTTTTATACTATCAAGTGCCTCCACCATCAGAACCTCCCACCAAATCTACACCACCATCAACCCATTCCACTGTCGCAACTCATTGACATCATTGACCATTACCATCTTTTGCCTATTTCTACTAAAACCCACCTAGATCAACCAAACCCGAACCTAGTACGGTGATCGACGGCTGATTAGACTCACTATTGCTCGATTGCTTGTCACCGTCGATGCCTATTTCATAATATACAACATTCATCTCCTCCACAAAACTGTTAGGAAATTTTAGTCAATTCTCTTTATTTCTATTTACTCACATGATCTTTTGTTGTTCATAAGAACATTAGCAAACAAAGAAAATAAAGAATATAATGTTAAAATTAAACAGACTGTCAAAGTTTTTCACTATATGAAAAATTATTACAATCATATAGAATTTCACTCACCAATCCAATCCCCGAGTATTACAGTGAAAAAATTTAGCAGCAAAATCTCATTTTCCTTAGAAGCTTTGCCAATTGAATATATATACACTCAACAAATCTCCAGAATCACCAACCCAAGGCAGCCGCAATTGTTGACTTCTCAAAACTTCAATTTCTGAATTTTACTCTCAGCAACCACATTTTAATTCACATTTTCGTGCAGCAACAGTCCAAACAAAGGAGAAGAAAAACAACAACAATTTCTGTGAATTTTAACCTCTGTTTCTCTCACAACAGCCTTTTTTTTCTCTCTCTCACACGTCACAACCCTAAAAAATATGGAATGCATCCACTATTTGTAGGATCAATAATTACCTTTTATTATTTACAGTAGAAGTCCTTCGACTTTGACTTTTGAGACAATTACCTAACAATCTCCACCTTACCGAAAAACGAGTCAAAATCTTATCATCTCTTCTTCAACTTTTAATCACAATACTTTGGAAAAATAGGCAAGCCTTTGACACACTTTAACGATCCCATACTCCACCATATGAGTATNCAGTAGAAGTCCTTCGACTTTGACTTTTGAGGCAATTACCTAACAATCTCCACCTTACTGAAAAACGAGTCAAAATCTTATCATCTCTTCTTCAACTTTTAATCACAATACTTTGGAAAAATAGGCAAGCATTTGACACACTTTAACGATCCCATACTCCACCATATGAGTATAACCACTCAAAATTATCCGCAAACTCCGAGCATTTCTTCGGCTACATGTCGAAACAACCGTACTGATAGTTATGATGCAACTCTCCCACTGACTTTTTCAGAGAGCTCATCGGCCATCGACACTACAATACCACCACATACCTACATACCTTGCATTAAATGTCAGTCAATGCAATGTGCAGATACAGTGACCCGTGCCAGTAAGAACACATCCTCTATCATGGAAACTGACGACATGCCATAAGAATGTTTCCATCTTACTTTACAGCAACACAAGTGCGTCCTCCTCAGCTAGGAGAGACGCATTGTCCAACCTTAAGCAGTTGACCATGCTCTACTTTTAGGACAATTTCTCTTCACGTGACCAGTTTGACTACAGTTCTAGCAAGTTACTTTCTTCCTCGTGGAGTTGCCCATCTTTCCCTTTTCAGTCACAAGCGCCGCATTGTCAGAAAAAATATTATGTCCTCCTAATATTCTTTCATCAAAGATCAATTTGCTTGTCACTTCTAC
>CAIGRO010033411.1:0-15498 GCA_903798355.1 Fraxinus baroniana | reverse complement strand
ATTGTGTCAAAGTTAACACCCGACTTTTGAATTCTTCCCAAAAAGTAAGCTCTACTTGGTCCATAGTTCGTCTCAAAACGAGGTCAAGTATTACATGGACCAATTTGGGACAAGCCAAGCTCACAAGTCGCTTGGCTTGTTTGCCACCCCAAAAGTAGCATTAGTCAATACTATAAGTTGGGGATCATACTGGAAAAAAAAAAAGATTAAGAATGAGATTGTATCGCCTCAATAGATTGAGGACGAGTAGTCCAATTTTCTCTTCATTGATTAAGCTAGCGAAGGGAACGCATCGGCAATGGTGGATACATATCCACTGTACCCAGAAGTCTACCCGAAATGCCTTTATTGTACCCTAATATATCATCTTCCTTGGTCACTGTTTCGGACCGTTCTTCTGCTTCTCTCTCGAATCGACCCATCAGGTGCTGCTTCTCTCTTCTCTTTCTATTTCTATAACATATATGTAGAGTTATTTGTATGCGTTGTTCTTGTCTAAATCGTTTTTGTTATATAAAAAAATGTAGGTATGCAGTTCTTGGTGCTGGCTTCGCTGGGTTGTCTGTAGCTTGGCATTTGCTCAATGTACTTTCTCTCAACCTCTCGTTCTTTGTATGGTAGAATATTCTTTGGATTTTTGGAACTGTTTAGACCAACTGATTGAATTGTGATTGAAAAATGAAGTTTCCTGGTACCTGAATATATAAAAAGAAAATGAAGTCTTCTATTTATATAGAAATAGATTCTTTTAGTTATAGCCAAAGACTCAATAATATTTTCTCTAATCTTCTATCACATGAGTTTCTAGTAAAAGCTCCGAAGTATATGAGTTTTGGAGCCAGTATACTCACGAGCATGCAAATACCATATATCTGTGTACATCATAGTCTAAATTTGTCTTATCAAAAGAATATAGTATGTGTATGGTTGTAAATTTCTTCCTCGATTCGTCCTTTTTTCTCTCTTGGCAATAATTTCAAAACAGTCGAGTGTTAGAGGGTGTGCCAGATTGCACTAGCGTTGGACCTCCAATGCTCAAGTCAAGCATCAAGGCGAATAATCATATGAAATAAAAAGTAAATAGTAAGAGTTGTGTTTATAAAAAATGTACTTTTCTCCTTTTTTCATAGGTTTTTTATAACAATGAACCTGTGGTTAACTAACAACTTTATTCCACTTTCGTCATCATCAGTTTTGGGAATAATGAACTAGAAAATGGGTAATAAACCCTTGAAGTTGGTGGTTAAGTGGGCCTATGATTAAAAGTTCATTTGAATATCTGTGCCTTGAGAGTATGATATGCCAGTTTTAATTATATGTGTTTTGACTCATTTGATAATTGGCGCTTTTTATTGTAATCACCATGATTATGATTTAATTTTCTTTTATTTATAGTTACCTTGATCTTATTAATGTTTAATTTTGTTGGGAGAAATTTTTATGGTTCTTCATTTCACCCAAGTTAGAATTTGATTTAGTTTAGGCAATTATCGTGCCTTAACTTTAAATTGTTTTTGTATAAATGCTCGATTCAAGTTGGTGGTTCCATCTTTTTTTTCATCCTTCACCAACTACTGGGTACTTGTTCTTGCAGCACAGTTCCAAGGAATTGGATGTGTGCATTGATATTTATGATCAGGTCGGCATTGGTGGAGGTGCCTCTGGAGTTGCTGGTGGACTCTTGCATCCATACTCTCCAAAAGGTCCATATCTATCTAGCCCGTTCCTGTTATGAGCTTTCCTTTCAATTTCTGTCCAACTATCTTTTCAATGACTTGCAATTTTCCTAGAGGTTTTAGTATTTGAAAACATGATCTATCTTTGAGTGAAGCTGTTTACTATTGTAGTTAAGCTACTTTGGCGGGGCGCAGAGTGCTGGAAAGAGAGTTTAAATCTTCTTAATGTTGCTGAGGGTGCACTATTTAAGCTAGTAGACATGGGAAAACAAGTCTCTCCCTCAAACAATGAACCTTCCATAGTCAAGAGGAGGTTGTTCTTTCTTACAATGGTTCCATAACATATCCATATTCCTATACAGAAGTGTTCTCTGGCTTAATAAATAACCCCTCCAATATTTCTCATTGACTTTTTTATTACCATATCGAAGATAATATTGGCTGCATGAAGACTTGAATAGGAGTAAATCATGAACATATTTCCAAGCATAGACCGTTTTCCGTGAACGACTTTTGGATCCAATCTCTAGCACATATAAGCATTATGTATACATTATGGAGTTCGTCTTATGATGCAGATTAAATTTCTCCTTTTTTCTTTACAAAGTAACACCCTCTGATATCCACTTATTTACTTCAGAGGAATCCTAAGACCAGCTGTCAGCTCGAAGAATTTGGACCTCATGATTAGTGTAAGTCCTTTTCTACTAGCTAACTAAGCAAGGAGTTTCAACTTGACTTCATGTTGATGCTGATTCATCTTATTTTCTATGAGTAGAATTCTGAGAACTGCCTTACCGGTTGCAGAATAGAGTCCATTCATGAGGATGCTGCTCAGAGTCTTGTGCCTGATATTTCGGTACCATTAAACTTGGCATTTTATATGCCCGAAGCCCTGAGTATTAATTCTCAATGCTATCTTGAGGTTCGTAGAAAAGGCTTAATGATTTTAATGTCTGAAATGATATCTTTTCGGATCATTTATTTTGCTATGTCCTTTTTTGTGATATTCATGTAGGCACTGTACCTAGCATGTGAAAATCTAGCAGAAGAGATGTCCAAGGTGGGTGTTGCACGGAAAGAACTGTCTTTGCACAAGAAATCTGTTGAGAGCCTCTTAGAACTAGCAGGTATCCTCCATGTGATGTCTTTGTTTGCTTAATCACGTGTTCAAGTATGAAGTTTCCTCGTGCAATTGTAAAGTCTATCTATATAACCACCTAGGTTTTTAAATGAATGCATTGTTTGCAATAAGTTCCGCCTTCCTAAGAGAGGAAGGATGCTGAACTATTGAAAACTGCAAGGAGATAATTAAATCATCATCGATGATGGGACTACCGGACTATAACTAAGTTTAATGCTCTCTTAATGCATGAACTAAATTAACTAGATTAGTGGCCTATTTTGTATTCATAAATTTTTTCGTCAAATCTTTTAATAAATCAATTAGCCCATGTTTGGTTTGAATAAAAAATAGATTTTCAGTTGATTTTGATAAAAGTTGGTGAAATGTGTGTTTGAATAATTGATAAAAGTTGTGGGTCCCATAAAATGTGGGGGTTGCAAGTAAGTTTGAGGAAAGAACAGGTTTAAGAAATGGGGCTTTTTTTTTTTTTTTTTTGGACTATAACTAAGTTTAATGCTCTCTTAATGCATGAACTAAATTAACTAGATTAGTGGCCTATTTTGTATTCATAAATTTTTTCGTCAAATCTTTTAATAAATCAATTAGCCCATGTTTGGTTTGAATAAAAAAAAGATTTTCAGTTGATTTTGATAAAAGTTGGTGAAATGTGTGTTTGAATAATTGATAAAAGTTGTGGTCCCATAAAATGTGGGGGTTGCAAGTAAGTTTGAGGAAAGATCAGGTTTAAGAAATGGGGCCTTTTTTTGGTCTCTCTCTTTCTCTCTCTCTGGGAAAAAACTTTACTTTCAAGTAAAAGGCTTTATTTGAACAGAAGGGGACAATAATTTTTAAAAGAGCAAGTTGCTTATTAATTCCAAATATTGCAGTTACAAATTCAGATTATTTTTTTTGATATTATCAATCAAAACAATCAATTATCAAATTGATTTAAATATTAAATATTAAGTAAACAAGTTGGCTTGGTGTGGTTTTATTTTATTAGTATGTACTTCTAATACTTATTTGTTTTTCACTAATTTCCTTAATTATTTTGTTTTATGCATTAATTAAAACAATTTAAAATTTTAACATATTTAAAGGTTAATAAGCCTTTACACAATAATTAAAGCAATTTAAAATTTTAACATATTTAAAAGTAGTTTCAAATGTTTAATATTTTAGAAAGTAGTGTTAAGATAATAATTTCTTTTAACTAAATTAAGTTAAAATAATAAACTTTAATATAATTGCTTTGCAATATTTCAAATGTAAGTCTCTTATACATAAAATAGCAAAATATCTTTTTCAGCCATTTGACATTCTTTGTGGCAGAAGTATTCATTTTACCCAAAATATGAAAATGGTCTTGCTAGTTGCAATCGAAAAGGTAATGTAACTTGTAAGGAACAATTTTAAGTTAAGACAAAAGGGACAAGCATCAGCTTTGGGCCTGGGCCTACACTTGGAAATTTTCAGTCTCATAATATCTATCAACCTTCAGCCTTGGACAATCAACATGAAACTCACCATTTGTTTTCAGGGGAATACAATGCAATTATTATTTGTCTAGGCGCCAGGGCAGCCTTTTTGCCAGAGCTCTCGGGAAGGCTCCCGTTGCGGATGTGCAGAGGTTTAGTTACTCACTTGCAGCTTACTAATGATATCAGGTAAATCTCATGATGCTGTGCTCTGCGATGCAACAATAATAAGCATATAGATTTTGTTTGTAAATTCCAACCACTATGTTTGGTGAAGCTTTTTCAAGCTTATAAGTTGGTCAAACATCATTTTTATCTACACATACCCTCAAATTTTATCCATACATAATTTTATTCACATATTACGTAGGACCCACAAATTATAATCTACAAAAAGCTTTACCAAACATACACGGTATGAGATGCTATAGCTTCTCTTGACATTTCGGTGTTTACGCAGTTAAAAATTGCTCATCTTATATTGTTCTGTGATGACTCCATGATGAACAACTTGGTATTGTTTCAAAGTCTTGTCCAAATATTTACTTTTTCCATCCAGAGAGTACAGTTCTTAATAATATATCCTTTAATATTTGTTGCAGAAAAGATTATCCAGTACATAGCCCCTCAATCTTGTCAGACGCGTGGCTCTCTGTACAAGGTGCTCGCAGTATACATATGGGTTCAACATGGGAATGGAAGTCTTCAAATTACTCAAGGGATGTTTCCGTGGAGGAAGCTGCTAAGGCGATGGAAGTGCTTCTACCAAAGGCATCTGCTGTGTACCCACCCATTAAAGAATGGACAATAACTGGCGCAATGGCAGGACTAAGGGCGATGCCTCCACTCACTGCAGATGGATCGCTTCCAATTCTTGGCTGTATAGATAACTTGGTAGGTGGTGGTCATAATGGTGGTTGTAAGTACTGGTTGTTTACAGGGTTAGGGGCAAGAGGTCTGCTGTTCCACGGGTGGCTTGGGAAGCTCATGGCCCAGGCCGTGCTTTCTTGTGATGAAGGTTTGATCCCGTCTGAGTTGACTTCATGGAAGCACAATATGCAGCTGCAATAGTAAGTAGTCGACCATTCATGTGTTTAAAGAGCCAAATATTTGAGGCCAGTTTTGGGGTCATTGCTTAACGAAGAAGAAGAGACTATTGGCGTCAGGAATTGTGCTAGCTAAACAAAGGGGGTGACTGGCAAGCAAAGCTACAAGATGATAAGAAATTACGGCGAGGAATAACTTTCGCTACACGTACGAATGGACAGACATGATACTTGATTTCGCAGATTGCGAAAATTGTACTAGCTATGGGTCCATTCATGGATCATTCTCCTGCAGTGCATACCATGATTGTGACACTACTTATCTTGTGATGTAGTTGGGCAATGATATCTCAATTCTAATGGGATATATGTCCAAAAATTGTAGGACTTTACTGTAATAACATAAACATTTCGATTGTTATTGAATAATAATAGGGTTTTACTTATTTTCTATAAAAGAGAATTGCATTGTTTTGAGCATTTGTACAAGTGTCTTTGATTAATGAGTGAAATACAGAAAATGGTGGAGTACATGAGATGCTATTTGTATGTTGATCGAATTAATTGTCCATGGCGGTAGAATAAGAGGTTGGCATTCTATTCATTAAGTCCTGTAATAGTTGCGATTTTACTAATTGGAGTGTACATTTTGTCTAGATCATGGAGAGAAGATAGCAGGGTTAGCGTCACTAGTACATTTGATAAATTTGGAAGTGTATTGGAATGGACCATTTTGTGTAAGAGTTTAATTCTAATGCATGATCATGTTAGAGAGAAATAAACTCCACGTTGATTGCTTTATGAATTACATTAATTCCTTGTACATGAATATTTGTTATATACTTATATGCGAACTCTATGGTTTGAGTGAAATCTAATTATAGGACCAAATATCTCGGTATATTGGAAAACGAAAGAATTGAAGTATTAGACAATTATTCGTTTTCGGGATCCGTTGTCCCGTTCAAAGGATAAAAAAGTCTACTTGGATATTTTTCCCTTTCTTTAATGACTTATTTCCATCCAATAGGGGGGCGCCACTTGGCCCCCATGTTTGTGCCCCGGTCATTGAGCCGGGGCACTTAGCACGGTTCTTAAAGAAAATGGTAGCTTAAGTGACAACAAAGTAGTAGGCGTAAAGCGGTCCATGTAACCCAACATTTATCATTTGAAGACTTGATGATTAGTTCATTTAATACAGTTTTCGAATCTCTGGGTACTGAAAAGATGTAATTTTTTGTTTATGGTTATATGTCAGATCTTGATGCCCACTCATCAAGTGCAATCTGGACTGGAAGAGTACTAAAGATTCAAAGTTTGAAAGTAATTCAAGATAAAACAAAAAAAAAAAAAAATTAAGATTTTCAATTCAATGTTAGATAATTAATGTCCCATTTCATCTCTTAGAAGCATTGAGACAACTGTGAAACATGGTGTCAGTTGGAAGGAATTGTAAATTATTTGCTATAATGTCAGTTTCACGTCAAAGTTCAAAGTTCAAGCTAGGGCATGTTTGCGTCGGATTAAAATTTGAATTTAACCTAAGTTAAAATCAAACAATCGATATTAACTTCTTTCATGGGTCCCACATCTTTTCAATCACATTTCAAAAACTTCTATCACAATCTTTCTAAAAATTCAATTTTAATCCACACCAAACACCATCTGAGTCTCACATGACATTAGTCGAGTAACACAGTGGTCAATTATATAACGTGATCTAACTTCAGTGACTGAAGGTGTAAAATAACTGAGGAGTTATTTGAAATTTGTCTTGTACTTCGGTGACCATTTGTGAAAAGTTTCTCCAAATAGATACGGCGCCGTTTCCTTCTCCTCTTCTATACCGCCACCCAGACGATTTTTACTAGTAGTGGCAAAAACTCTCCCTCCGTACCGTCTCGAAAACTCTATACTCTTTCTCTCTCTCTAATCGCCTACGCAAACTCTATTTGCTAGTTCATTGTTATTAATTCTCTCTGCAAGGTAGGCTCTCCCCTCTTCGGGCAATATATACCTATTATATTTAGAAATCGTTGTGTTGAATATTTGTGTGATGTTGTTTACTTAAATTTATTAGATCGTGTTGTTGTTCTAACTGCAACAGTAATTTCTTCATTTTCTTTTTGCTATATGTGTTTGGAATTTGAATTTTATAGAAATATAAGGGGTGCAACGGTGATGTTTAATATTTGGAGAGAACTCAGAGAAGTACTTAATTATTTACCTGAAAAAATTAAAAACAGTGGATATTATTATCTTAAAAAGTCTTCAATTAAGTGCATATACGCTGGTTAATTTCAAATCATAATCTAAATCTCGAGCTGAAAATGCTATTTACTTGTAGTTTCGAAGGAAGTTTATCCTACAATAACTAAGTTAAAATTTTAGTCCCGTTTGTATGTAAAAGTATACTTTTGATGGTTTTCTAAAGCTAAAGCTGCAGCCTTTAGTTAGTACAGTAGAAATTTGTTTGTGGCATAACTTATTTTTATGATTTGTGTAACATATGTATATATTGGTATAAAATCGTGAATGCTTTTTGAAATACTTTTCGAGAAATTTTCTTATTTGAACAAGAAGTTGAAGCACAAGCGTTATTGGCATGAATTCACATTGTTAATTCAGTGAACCGTTTGGCTATTCTGATTTTCATTTCTTGTATGAACAAATCTCAAGCTTAAGCACGGGCTATTTAGTTTCTGAAAGCAATAATTTTATGTTGTACGGAAAGGGATTGGCTCATTTTTGCTAAAATAATTGACACTGTTTCTTAGTCTGTAAATTATAGATTTTGTACCGTATTCATAAGTAGTTGAGAATAAAAATTACTTGATGGCAGATTTTTCAGATCCATGGATGAGAGTTTATACGATGAGTTTGGTAACTACATTGGACCGGAAATCGAGTCTGATCAGGAGAGCGATAGGGAGGAGGAAGATGAGGAACTTGAGGAAAGAGCTGATGATGCGAGGCCCATGTCGGATGATGAGCACACTCCTGGGAAATCAAATGGTTGGCTAACTACTACTGATGATGTTGATATGGACAGTCAAATTGTCCTCGCTGAGGACAAAAAGTACTACCCAACAGCCGAGGAGGTTTATGGTGAGGAAGTTGAGACATTAGTCATGGATGAAGATGAGCAGCCATTGGAGCAACCCATAATTAAACCTGTCAAGAATCTCAAGTTTGAGTTGGGGGTTAAGGACTCATCAACCTATGTGTCAACACAGTTCCTTTTGGGTCTTATGTCAAATCCAAAACTGGTCCGGAATGTTGCTTTGGTGGGGCACATACATCATGGAAAGACACTGTTTATGGACATGTTGGTGGAGCAGACACATCATATTTCGACTTTTGACCAAGATAGTGAGAAGCACATGCGGTACACAGATACAAGGATAGATGAGCAGGAGAGGAAGATATCTATTAAAGCAGTTCCTATGTCGCTGGTTCTCGAGGATAGCTGTTCAAAATCTTACCTTTGCAACATCATGGATGCTCCTGGTCATGTTAACTTTTCAGATGAAATGACTGCTGCTCTTAGGCTTGCTGATGGTGCAGTGTTAGTTGTGGATGCTGCAGAAGGAGTGATGGTAACATTTATTCAATTTATTTAACTGTATGCCATGGTTTTTGTGTTTTGGGAACTCTGCCTACTTGTGGGAATGCTACTACTAAGACGTCTTAGTTAGCATGATTATCTGTAGTCTTGTGTCAAATCATGTACTATTATCTCTATGTTGTAGTCATCTGACTTGTGCCACCTGTGCTGTTATGCTTTTGCAGCCATCTCAACTGCTATGTTGTTCATAACACTTTGTTCATATACAAACCAAAACTCTAATAAAACATTTCTTATCTTCACTACCCTCCAAAATCATCTCAGTTGAGGCAAAAAAATTGAACAAAAAGTTGAAATGAAAGATTTTGCTTTATAAGTTGTTGACTGTCTACGAAGTTGTATTGTAGGTATATTTTTAAAGAGGAGTTTTTCCCATATCCTCTCATTACTTTAGTCCTTCCAAGCAATTTCCTTCTTATTATTTCAGCCGTCGCAACCATTATGGTGCCCATAGCTTTTTGCGAACTATCGCACCAATTTGTTTTCAGGGAAGCTTATAGGGCATGGCATCTGAATTTGTCTTTTTTTTTTTTCCCCAAATCACTTTAAGATCTTGCCATATTGGATGGCACAGTGACTGCTACACAATTGAATGCTTAAAAAATGTAATTGTTTGGCTCTCTTAAAACCATGAAACTGAAGTTATAGCTGCCTTCACCTTTTTGGATCCTAAGTGATACTGAACTCCAATAACAAGAAGTTACTGTTAGTTTAATTTCACCTCATCTTTTCCTTAATATATTTCTGCTCCATTGCTGGGGATAAAATTGGGAAAACTCAGTCAAAATCATCATGTTCCCTCTTGAGGGCTGGGTTTCATTCCAAGTATCTTGACCAACTGTATTGAGGCTTGACGAGCTATGTTGGCCCAAATTAGGGTCATTGTATATGTAAGCGTTTTTATATATCCATGTGCTTTTGTGTTAGGTATTGCACAGCAACTATTAGTTAATATGCTGTCTGTTTGATGTTTCCCACATCAATTATTTTTGTACAGTTGGCCAATGCCTTCCAACTGTCACCTGTAGTTGCTGCTTGATAAATATAAGGGGTTTGCTGATGTTCTTATATATTCTGCTTCCACAGGTAAACACAGAGAGGGCCATTCGCCATGCAATTCAAGATCGCCTTCCTATAGTTGTTGTGATAAACAAGGTAATTTTTTAGTTCACCCAATCTTTTTGAAGCACATGGAGTATTCCATGTGAAAGTAATTGCATCCTGGGATCTTATGGGTTTCTTCATGTACTCATTTTATGTTTTATAAGCAGGTTGACAGGTTGATAACTGAACTGAAATTGCCCCCAAAGGATGCTTACCATAAGCTAAGGCACACTATTGAAGTTATCAATAACCACATAACTGCTGCCTCTTCAACTGCTGGAAATGTCCAAGCTGTTGATCCAGCTCTTGGAAATGTTTGTTTTGCGAGTGCCAGTGCAGGATGGTCTTTCACACTGCAGTCATTTGCTAAGCTATATGTCAAGCTCCATGGTATTCCATTTGATGCTAATAAGTTTGCTTCTCGTCTTTGGGGTGATTATTACTTTGATCCCGATACAAGAAGTTTCAAGAAGAAACAACCTGCAAATGGAGTGGAAAGATCTTTTGTCCAGTTTGTGCTTGAACCTCTTTATAAAATATACAGCCAAGTGATTGGAGAACATAAGAAGAGTGTGGAGGCAACTCTTTCTGAACTTGGGGTGACTCTCAGCAATGCAGCTTATCGGTTAAATGTTAGGCCTCTGCTTAGGTTGGCATGTAGTTCAGTTTTTGGGACTGCCACAGGTTTTACTGACATGCTAGTTCAACACATTCCATCTGCCAAAGAATCTGCAGCACGGAAGATTGAGCACATCTATACTGGACCTAAGGATTCCACAATTTATCAGGCTATGGAAGATTGTGATCCCTCTGGTCCTCTAATGGTTAATGTGACCAAGCTGTATCCTAAATCTGATTGCAGTGTTTTTGATGCTTTCGGTAGGGTCTACAGTGGTGAGATTATGACAGGTCAGACAGTAAGGGTGTTGGGAGAAGGCTATTCTCCAGATGATGAGGAGGACATGACCACAAAAGAAGTTACAAAACTATGGGTTTATCAAGCTCGTTATAGGATACCGGTAAGCAGGGCCCCTCCTGGTTCTTGGGTTCTCATTGAAGGTGTAGACGCTTCAATTATGAAAACAGCTACACTTTGTAATATGGAGTATGATGAGGATGTATACATATTCCGACCCCTTCAATTCAACACTCTCCCAGTGGTGAAAACGGCTACTGAGCCTTTAAATCCAAGTGAGTTGCCAAAAATGGTGGAGGGTCTTAGGAAAATCAGTAAGAGTTATCCTTTAGCAATTACGAAGGTTGAAGAATCGGGAGAACATACCATTTTAGGTACCGGAGAATTGTACCTGGATTCCATAATGAAGGATCTTAGGGAGCTGTATTCGGAAGTAGAAGTGAAGGTATTTTTAGTTTTTTCTTTTTCGTTGCCATTTTTAAAGTTAACATTCACACTTATTTTATTTATTTATTTTTTAAAATAAATAAATTGTGTATTGTATTTTAAACTGAATGTTTGCTTTTCATTTTGATATCATCTAAGTGCTTTTGCTTCTGCTTCTCTTCTATAATGATCAATATAGGTTGCAGATCCTGTTGTGTCATTTTGTGAAACGGTTGTCGAGTCCTCTTCAATGAAATGTTTTGCTGAAACTCCTAACAAGAAGAATAAGATTACCATGGTAAGAAAGTCACACGCTTTGATCGAATAACAGTGAGAATGTTGTTCTGTTTAGGCCCCGTTTGGCAGGGATTTTAATCCAATTAAAATTGAAAATATAGCTGTTATTGGTTCCACACGTCTAATAAAAGTCAACAATAACGGTTAGTTTTTCAATTTTAATCTCATTTTAATCTCTACCGAACAGGCTCTTAATTTGGATTTTTTGATTCTTAATTTGAATTCCTAGATTGCTGAGCCGCTGGAGAGAGGACTTGCTGAGGACATTGAGAACGGTGTTGTAAGCATTGACTGGCCTCGGAAGAAACTTGGGGACTTTTTTCAGACAAAATATGATTGGGATCTGCTTGCTGCAAGGTCCATCTGGGCTTTTGGGCCCGATAAGCAGGTGATTTGATTGCTGGCTCTACCTATAATGTTATTTAAGGTTTCAGTCTTCATCAAATATCTTTAGCATGAATGGATTCAATTCCTTTGTTTTCCCCTCATTTAAGGGCTTTGATTTCACTTATCAAGATTAATCTTTCTGTTTAAAATTGACACATTTTTTAGGGACCTAATATTCTATTAGATGACACTCTCTCAAGTGAAGTTGATAAGAGCTTGCTGAATGCTGTCAAAGATTCTATTGTTCAGGGGTAATGTAATTTATAAATTTTGGTTCTCTTCATGATTGATTTCTGCCTCCAATATTGAGTAATGTACCCTGGACAGATTCCAGTGGGGAGCTCGAGAAGGACCTCTCTGTGATGAGCCCATTAGAAATGTAAAATTCAAAATAGTTGATGCAAAAATTGCAGCTGAGCCATTGAATCGTGGAACTGGTCAGATCATTCCAACAGCTCGACGTGTGGCTTATTCAGCTTTCCTCATGGCAACCCCTCGGCTCATGGAACCAGTGTACTATGTCGAGGTAACCATCTTCTACGTTGCTAGTATTTGGCATGTTTCATCTAGGAACAATTCAAGGATAAATTGCATTTGCCTTGTGTTTCTGGGTTAACTAATTTTGTTTATTTCACATGATGATGGGTCCACCGTCCACCTTTCCGTCTGAAAACTCTAGTTATATTGCTTTTGATGCTTAATTGATGTTTCTTCGCAGTTGATTAATATGCTGAAAATAGAACTTAACATCATGTGGTGTGAGAGATTTGTAAAGATTGAAACTGGCACCAACACGATGATAGTGCTTTCTCCATCAAATTTGGGTTACAATTGGACTTACGTGGTGATTTTTTTATTTCAGATTCAAACACCAATAGACTGTGTGTCTGCCATATACACAGTGTTATCACGCAGGCGTGGGCATGTCACTGCAGATGTTCCACAACCAGGGACCCCGGCATACATTGTTAAGGTCTGAGTGCCCTAATTCAGCTCATACAGTTACTTTTCTGCATATTTTCATGTTTTTGACCCCGAAATATTTGCTTGAATATGTGTTGCATCTGAAATGTAGTAATAACTCTTTTCCTGCATGGAATCCAGGCCTTTTTACCTGTCATCGAATCATTTGGTTTTGAGACAGACCTGAGGTATCATACCCAGGGCCAAGCATTTTGTCTTTCTGTATTTGATCACTGGGCAATTGTCCCTGGAGATCCGCTCGATAAGAGCATTGTATTGCGACCATTGGAGCCAGCACCAATCCAACATTTAGCTCGGGAGTTTATGGTCAAGACAAGGCGTCGTAAGGTATAACTCTGTTTCTGTCAATCTCGAGATAATTGTTTTGCTGTCTACATTATTGGCTTCTCAATTTTGTTCGTATTTATGAAGTCCATGGTGCACGGAAAGAGCATTACAACTCCTCTGTTGGGTTGTAATATTCTAAAGTGACGTCATTTGTATTGGAATAGATGCATGTGATCTAAATGTGACTTCTTCAAGTCCCAATCGGTCGGTCCGTTTGTAATCTAGGTGTTTGTGCTATCCTTTTGCAATAACTGAGTAAATGAGCATAATTCCAGAAATCATTTGTACCAATAGTGAGCTCTGGAACGAATCGTTCTTATTGACCTTGAGTGGCATTTTTCATTTGAACTTCCTATTGAAGAGTGTTGGGGAGTTTGGCTTTTTCTTTTTTGGTTTAAGAGTGCCACTTTCGTGCTTGATCCAGCTGGACTGCTCCAATGGTTCAAGCGAATGAATCATTGGTCATCGCTAACTTTGGGTTTTTCAATTGGTTTTTGTCAGGGAATGTCTGAAGACGTAAGTATTAACAAATTTTTCGATGAGGCTATGGTGGTAGAATTAGCTCAACAAGCTGCTGACCTGCACCAACAGATGCTGTAGTGAGAATTAAGTATCCATTACCGGGTTGTCATTTTTTTCATATGGCACTTGTATTACGAGTTACTCTAAAGTCCCGTTATTGCTCTATCGATGTAGAGAGAGTCACGGTAGCCGAAAATAACATTCAAAGACTTGCATATCTGTTGTTGAGTGGAACTCAATCGTGTAGGATTGATGCTTAAAGAGCTAATAATAAGTTTTTTCCCCATAAATAGCACCAATATATAAATGTCAAGCATCCAAAATATTTCACCACCCATAGAAACGTTGTTCAATATCTTTTCTTCCTTCTTTCGTTGACGATATATACTCGACAAAGATGGATGGGTAGAGAATCGTGTTTTATTTTGAATCGACCCGATCAATGCCTTTTCTTTTCCTTCTCTCTGTATTCGTACTTGCAAACCCTATTTCTGTAGTCTCATCATGATTCTAATCTCCCTGGCCTTGGCCTCCACGGTCCACACTTCCCAGTTACGTATGTACGCACGATAAAATTTACGACGAAAAATTGTCTCAAACCATATGTTCTGAGAGCATGCATGAACAAATTGAGTTGTTATTATCTTAATGTGTGGTTTTTGAATTAAATGAAGAATATAATGAGGTTGCCGAATGGAATACCAATTCTACAGTGATGATATTGGCAGCAAAGAGAACATTCTAACATGGAATACTACACTGGGGTTGTGGAATATAAGCAATTCCCATTACCTCTATGTAAGTAATGCTCATACACATTAATTTCGTATTGGCATGTTTGCCATTTTATCCCGTGGCGCATTGTAACAACCACTTTGGACATAACTTTTACTGTTAAGAATTGGCTTGTAAGGGAGGGCGTCTAAAATGCTTATAAACCAACAAAGCGAACTTTCTGCGAGCGATTATACCATTTTCCCAATTGAGTGATTCCATGAAACCAGTCTTATGAGGCAAGTGGCCCTCCCAAAGCTGCGCCTTAAGCAATGAGGGTTTTCCAACAAAGGGTGGTTGTTCTGATATCAATTGTAACAATTACGTTGAATAGAAATCATCCTTAAAACTGGCTTGTAAGAGCCTTGGTGCCATAAACCCCCAAGGCAAACCTTATGCGAGCAAAGCGGAATTCAATATGTGATCATTTGAATAATTTCTCAGAATTAAAATTATGAATCCAGTATTTTCTCAACAACGTTAATTAGTGTGTTTTTGTTGCAGTCCGTACCTTATTCAGCTGTTGGGCCAATTATCATTGCTGTTATTTGGCTGGTTTTCTTTGTGTTGTCGGAAATTCGACTAACGCAATCGAAAGAACAAAATAGCAAAAAAAATAAAAGAAATAAAATGAAGAGAGGTATGCCAAAGCAAATCTCCTTAAGACAGATTTCGCCCCCAACAGGTGCAAACGGGATTATCGACGTCTGTCTCCCAACATACAACGCTTCTTCCAAAGTCGATACTGCACAATACCAACCCTGTCGATCGAACCAATAAATGAGCGTACTCGAACGGAATATATAT
>CAIGRO010033376.1:0-11853 GCA_903798355.1 Fraxinus baroniana | reverse complement strand
GACCTAAAATTTTTTTAATTTGTGACCTCGAAATAATTTGTGACCAATTAATTTAATAAGCTGTGACCTGAAATTAATTTTTAACTAATTAATAAGAAATCTGTGGCCAAATTGCACAATTAAATATTTAATTAATTAATAAAAAGTAAAAACCTTATTGTTGCAATTTAAAATTTTAGCACCTGATTTTTGCAAATGTCAAAGTTAATACCCGATCAATGATTTTTTCCCTTTTTAGAGTTTGCGAAGCAAAGCAAAGTTCAATGAAGGCATTGCTTGCATTGGGCCTTATTGAGCTCCACCCTTGGTGGCTGTAAATGGGAAAATTATCTCAAACCATACATCTAAAGTTTCAATTAAAAAAAAATAAAAAAATCTTAATAATTTTCCTTCTATAATGAGATCTTAATTGTCTTTTAATTGTACATAATAGACATATGTATGTAATATATATACATACCAATGGATTATCATCCCTAACCACATTCCACCCGAGGAAATGATGGTAGATGGCCGGTTGATCCGACCACTTTTCCACAATGGCCTTTGGCCAAATGTAAATAAAAAATTTAAAGAAATAACAACTCATTTTACTTCCATTTTGAACGTTAAGAATTTGAAAATCTTACCATTTCTCGTTCTTCAATGTTTATTTATCTCCATCTTCATTCCAATCGTCATTTTTTAAGGTTTTTTCTTCAATCTCCATCTGCATATTCAAGATTTCTCCATTTTTTTTTCATTTAATATTGATAATGTATTTTTAGTTTTAATATTCAAAGATTTAAACAAAAAATTCTTTTATTATGTTGAAGAAATCCAAAATTGTGAAGAAATTATAACAGAACTGTTATATGTTACAAGGTCTAGGGGGTCCGGATGGTTTGGGGTCCGGGTGATTCGGGGGGCCCAAGTCTGGAGGGAGAAATCCCACTTTTTAATTTTGAAATGAAGTGTATATTTGTCTTTTAATGTTAGAATGACTATTGTGGTGTAGAGGTGGCAAAAAAAAAAAAACCCACCTCGTCCCTCCTCAACGGGTTGGCGGGGCGAGGATCGTCGCCCCCTCGGGTCACGGAGCGAGCCCCGCCCCAAACCCGTCCCGTGAAGAATAAAAAAAATTAATTACAAATTAAAAAAAATAAATAAAAATAAACGAAACGGGACAAGCATGTGCCCCGCCCCATCTGAGGCAGGTCAAGGCAGGGTAGGGGAGTGGCGAGGCGGGGAGGGGCGTCCCATCCCATTGCCATCTCTATTGTGATAAATAATTAATAAGTTAGATCTATATATTGAATATGGTGTTTGACGTGACCATTTCAAAAATGCACCCATTCTACCCGCATATACTCCACCTCCACTAAATATCTTTGTTGTTTTTATCTCTTTCCCACTTTTTAATTTTGAAATGAAGTGTATATTTGTCTTTTAATGTTAGAATGACTATTGTGGTGTAGAGGTGGCAAAAAAAAAAAAACACACCTCGTCCCTCCTCAACGGGTTGGCGGGGCGAGGATCGTCGCCCCCTCGGGTCACGAGGCGAGCCCCGCCCCAAACCCGTCCCGTGAAGAATAAAAAAAATTAATTACAAATTAAAAAAATAAATAAAAATAAACGAAACGGGACAAGCCTGCGCCCCGCCCCATCTAAGGCAGGTCAGGGCAGGGTAGGGGAGTGACGAGGCGGAGAGGGACGTCCCACCCCATTGCCATCTCTATTGTGATAAATAATTAATAAGTTAGATCTATATATTGAATATGGTGTTTGACGTGACCATTTCAAAAATGCACCCATTCTACCCACATATACCCCACCTGCACCAAATATCTTTGTTGTTTTTATCTCTCTAAATAAATAAATAAATAACTCCTCTCACACAACGTTTACAAATCGAAATTCTCTCTTTATACATATATACAAAGACAAATACATATTTCTCCTCTCCTTCTCTTGCTAGTCCATCGATCTCCGCTTCACCATCAGATTCTTCTCCTCCGACACACCATCAGATTCTTCTCCTCCGACACTTCCGCCGTCATATCTCTTTCCCACACCATCTCCAATGATTCGGTAACATAGAGTCAAGGGAGTTCTCTAGCTGGTAAGTGGAGGCTTTGAAGTTGGAGTTGCAGGAGAGTTGATACATTGGATCTTCATCTGGATCTGTTGTGTTTAAATGTTCTAGAAAAAGGAGTTGAAGTTGAATAGTGAAAATTTACAGAGTTGAGGATTCAGAGGCAATAACCAAATTGGAAGATTCTAGTGTTTAATTTTATTTGCCGGTGAGTTTTTCTAGTTCATTAATCGTTGCCTCCATCAATACCAATGGCGTCTACTTCAATAGAACTGGTGGTGACCAGACTTGGTGGTGAGTTTTTTCAATTCGTTCGTTGGCCAGATTTTTGGTGGCAGTTGATTTGGTTTGTGGAGGTTGGTTTGTGGCATGGTGGTGTTTAGATTGAGAAGTGATTGTGACTCACTCTGTCTTCATTGTAACTGTATGCGACTGGATTTGTCTTAATTGTGATTGCATGTGACCAAATTAACAATGATTTAGTCACATACCGTCATAGTTAAGATAGACTTGATCACAAAAAAAAGTTACAATAACGTAAACTTGGTAACAAATAACACGTGTAACTTATATAAATATTGTCGCAAACAATAACATCTTACACAGTAACACAGGTCACAAAACAATCATAGCTTACATAGATATGGTCACAATAGTCGCCGTTAAACAAAATATGGTCACATACATCACAAAATACACATTCAGTAGGTCACAATCATGCTGGGATTTTATGAAATGCAAAGATTTATTCAGAATTCTTGAATTTTTATGTTACAAGACGAATTCAACATTTTAGATCAACAGTAAATCTTATTTGAATAATCTTCCAATTCAATTTATCCAATAATACACCGTTTGTAAATAAAATGAAAGAAGAATGACTCTAAGATCGCTTCACAATGAAATATCTCTAATCATCGAATTCTTCGACCACCGCATTCGAGCAACTCTCACCGTATTGAAATCTTTAGACAAATGAATCATAAAATTGACGATTACATTTTGACTTACTGAGTTGAAACATGCTCTCGAAGAAACATACTCATCAGATTATTGCAAATTTTGTTGATAATTTTGAAATGATTTTGGATGTAATGGAGATGTGAGTGCACCGATCCCCTAAGAGAGTAATTTTGGGGAGAAATTGTACCGATTAGGAGATAATTTTGGAAATCAAGAATTCTAGAGAGAGAAATATATTGTTTGATTGGGGTGGAGAGATAATAATGGTAGAATTATACTTTTTAGGGGGATTGATCGGAGAATATATGGTTGAAAAATAATGAAAATTTTAGATTTTTATGTAATATTATTTTATTTGAAGAACGTGTTATTAAAATCAAGAAGGAAATTTTTTTTAAAAAAAATTAATGGGGCTAAACAGGTACTTAGGATGTGTTCAATCGTGCTTAAAATTCAATTAAAATTAAAAATATGATCGTTATTGATCTCACTCGTCTAATAAAAGTCAACAACAACGACTAATTTTTCAATTTTAATCCGATTTTAATCTCTACCAAACAAGTTCTTAGAAAAATTCTAGTCTATGTTTCCCTAACATTACCACTTGTCTCACTTGGGTCCCCATGCCCTATTCTGTACAGCTTAAAATTAATTAAAATTGAAAATATGACCGTTATTGAGTCTCACTTGTCTAATATAAGTCAACAATAACGACTTATTTTTCAATTTTAATCCGATTTTAATCTCTACCGAACACGCCCTTAATCTCTATACCCAACCATTTTCAGATACAACAAAATAATGAAATATACGTGTCTGAAAATATACATGCAACCCTTGCATGGTAGGACACCCGATCCCACCCTTCAACACGTACCCCTCTTTCTCTCCTATATAATCGCCCACCGAAATCACAAAACTGCATTCAATTCATATAGCTTCTTTAGTATTTTGAAATTCAAGGGAGTTTGCAAATGGCTGAGCAGTATCAGCAACAACATTATGGGCAACAGCAGAAGGGTCAGGAGCAGCAACAGAAGCAGCCGGTGTCACACCAGGTGGTGAAGGCGGCAACAGGAGCCACGGCCAGCGGTTCCCTCCTGGTTCTCTCCAGTTTGACCCTTGCCGGGACTGTGATAGCTCTCAGTCTGGCCACTCCCTTGCTGGTCATTTTCAGCCCAGTTCTGGTGCCTGCTGCAATAACAATTTTCATGCTGGGTTCAGGTTTTTTGGCTTCGGGAGGCTTCACAGTGGCGGGCGTAGGCGTTTTATCATGGATTTATAAGATGGTGACCGGAGAACAACCACCTGCCGCTGATCAGCTGGCGGCTAAGGCGCAGGAAATGGAGGGCAAGGGGGAGCAGTTTGGGCAGGAACGTACCTCCGGTTCTCAAGCTTCTTAAGCTCTCTGTTTCTGTGTGTTTCCATTTTCATGGAGTTGTTCTGCAGTTATGTTTGATTTGGAGTTGTTTGTTAAATTTGAGAGACAAAGTTGCATTAATGGAGAAGTGATTCTCTCTCTCTGTATGGATTTCTTGAAATTTTGTTATCAAGTATTTGGGTTTCCCTATTATACACTGATTCCATGAATTAATAGCCTTACTTAAAACAATAAATTTCGACTCAATTACACACAGTAATTTTCAATTAGCATGTGCCATTTTTCAATTTTTAATCAGATAAGCCTTAAAAATTATGAGCCTATATACAGGAATATCAAAAATTAGAATTACTAAACAATTTTTTTTTATTTTTAGACGTAAGACTAGAAATAAAGAATAGATTTTTGCCTTGATAAAAGCATGAAACTGCTTCTTAATTCTTGAGGCAACCAAATTACTTTCCGTCGGTTTTTAAAGTCAGAAGATTTTGAAGTGTAGTATTTAAAAAGAATTAAAATTAAAAAATTCAGATGGGTCCCGTTTGAAACACATTAAAATTTTCATTCTCATTGCGCATTCTTCAATAAAATAATATTTTCATCACTTCAATAATTTTTTAGTTTTTTTCAACCACACATTCTTCATCTATCTACTATTCCAAAATACATTCTTCCAAAATTATGTGGCTCAAAACTGAATGGGAGTTTAAACAAAAATAAAAATTAATTGACAAAAAGAATTATAAAATGGAAAAGTAAAAATCATAAATCAAAATAATTTTAATTAAATTGAAATTATTATTTAACAAAATTGGGAAGTCAATTGTGTATTTTTCTTCTCACAATGGAGCGTGAAATTATCTTTGTTTTAAAAACCATACTTGGTTTGTTTGACTGGAAAAATTAAAAAACTCACAGAAAATTGATCTGAGATTAAAATTGTAATAGTAAAAATCAGATGAAATTAGGCCAATGGACGGTCAAATTGGCGATTGTCGACTGCAGTTCCATTTTTTCCAAAGTTCTACAGAATTAAAAAACGTTTCTGAATTGAATTTGCTCGTCTAAATCTGAAACCCAATTTTAAAGTTATGCGTGTTGTCATAGATCTTTCATATTCATTTTCTTCTCCAATTTATTTATAATTTTCTCTTCCTCAGTATCATTTCCTCTCAGTTCAGAAAAAGTAGTCATCAGGATACAAGGGTTTCATATAATAAATGGGTCAAGGGTCGTGCCAAATTTTCCACCTGAGTAGTAGTGAACTCTTTTAAGAACAAGTGGGAAACCATACCTTTGTGTTTGAGCTTCTGATTCATGAAATGGCTTCCACTGCCCATTCATCAATTGTGAAAGCTAAATATCTCAACGAAATAGGCCCAACGGTCCCAAGAATCAAAGGGCTCACATTAAACTCGTCAACTAAATCCTAGCATTGCAATTGGATCATAATCTGAAACCCCTTCTTGTATCTCATCATAATCTCAGTATAACAATCATCATAACTCAAATTCGTTTGACTCGATCCAAAATCACTCGGCCCAGTAGGTCCAATCACCATCATAATCATCAATATTCTTCTCTGGGATTTCATAATGGTGCAAATGCTGAAACTGAGCGAGTCTTACCCGAGATATGAGTTCCGTTGCAATTGGACGGATACGGTGGCGAAAGGCAGAGTAGTTTAGTTTTTAGATTAAATATATAGCATTTAATAGTTTTCTTCGTTGTCTTTGTATTAGAGGTATGGTTACTTACACGTCTTCTTATATTTATATGAAAAGAGAGAAACTATGTTACCCTATGGAAAGTTCACCTTATTTACTACTCTAGAAACCAAAATTCAGAACAGAAGATCTACTAACCAATGCATGAATAGTTCTTCTCTGGACAAGTATTTTCCTTATTAATTGAAGTAAAGAAATTAACATGGAAAAATAGCAACTGGCTCACAGAATAGCTTACAAATTTGAGTAGGTATAACAGGGATGAAATTAATGTGATATCTTAACCTAACAGTCAAATCAGGAATGAAGTAAAACCGTAAAGTAAAAAAGCTCTACAAGTTTATATAGTGATTCTCAATGTATGTTAACTCAAGTAACATGTATGCTCTTCTCTCATTCACAACCTGTGACTAAAATACCAAGCATGTACTAACGATTAATGCACCATCTTGCTGGGATGGTCAATTCACATACTCAACTTGGTCAGTTCCATCTTTTTTTCTTGATGTTGATAGCCTTTATCAGTTCACCCCCTTTCCCGAGTTCAGTGTCAATTCCACTATTGATAGAGATTTGGATTCAGAAAGGTTACCTCCAGAGAAGAATCTGAATAGAGGATTAGAAGCAGATCCAACCCTGACAGAAAAAGCAGTCTCTCACTTCATCTCAAGTGCTGATAACACAAATAAGATTCATTCAATTGCATAAAGAAGAAGAATGACACATCAAATTACGTGTTCTCAACATAGTTTTGCATAATCTGTTTTCTGGCATGCACAGAATCTGGTGTACATATTGAGTTAATGAAACTGGATAGAGGAAATACTGAAGAAGATGAAGTATTGGGACTAATGTAAACCTGCATAACTAGACCAACATATGACCCATTTTCGAACCTGTTTGTGTGTCTAAATACAGAAATCAAGCAAGTCATCCATGTCACATACCAATCATCAAAAGTTATGTTGAGAGAAATTCCACTTGGTAATAGTGAAATTGAAAGATAGGATACAGTTTCGCCATCATACTTCAGCAGCAATATCAAAAGATTTTTTTTTCCCCAGTCAATCAGAAGTTTGCAAGATTCCTAGTTAATCTTAAAATACCAAAACGACTAAGCAAATAATAAAACAAGTTCTCAAGTAAGAGGAAAGGTATACCCAACTTGGATACAAAATTGCATACACCATTCAGCACAACAGAATGAGTCAACTAGCAGTGCTCGATGGAACATGAACAATGCCATGACAAGCTCTATTTTCGCTGACAAACAGTACCAAGAATTATTACATTTAACTAGTATCCGATCAAAGGAACAAGCAAGCTGAGATACCAATTGATGTGTAATAGGAAAGAGGAAGACATTTAGAGAATGTTAGCTGGTTATCAACAATCAATTTGTAAGAAAATAGTGATATGTATATAAAAAAGAGCCCAAGAATGAAAATGGCTTCCAAAGAAATAAATAAATAATATTTACGTATTTGACTGTGAAAATGGCATAGAATCATCTCCAGTATTTTTCACAACCTCATCGCAGCAATAGTCACAAAAGTCATTAGAATTTTGTTTCAGATGCATGGAATGATCAATTCGCTTTTCCAGCCATTTCAGTCTCCTCTCAAAACTCAAGACTCCATTATGCATAGTCCTAATATCAACCTGAGCAACCTTTGCACATGACCGAAGCAAGATATAATAATCTGCGTGTACAGCATATATGTAGGCACCTCCTTTCTTTTTCTTGACATAGTGCACATAGCCCTTATTCTTGATATTAACTCTTGGTGGAATATAACAAAATCTATTATCTTCCATATCGGACTTCAAATATCTTATTGCTCTATCTTTATAGGACTCCATTGAAGGCTGAACTCTGTGTGCTGGATCTTGATCACTGTAAGAAAATTTATCCTGAACCGTGCTATATAGCAAGTCATTATGTAGATTATGTGGTGTACTACCCTTTTGAGACGACTCACACAATATGGGATCGTCCCAAACTCTTTTAATATCATCATCTCTATTGACGTTGAAATTCCTTGATCTCTTGTTGGGCAAGCCACTGACTTTTACGTCATCCGAAGTTCCAGAATCCTAATAACATCAATTTTTTAAACTGTTCATGTATAATATCATCTCTAAGTATGAAAAGTTTACCTTAGACAAGAATGCAAATGGTTCAGTTATCAATTAAATAATAGTGAAGCGCTTAAAATTGATTTCAACTAAGGGTTCATTTATGCATACATATATCCTGAAAAAGATTGAATGTCTGAAATTTGAAATATTTAAAAAATATGTAGATCAAAAAGAAGAAAATATTAAAATTTTGTTTCCAATATTCACAAAAAGTAATAATTTGAGTTCTAAAACCACTTCCATAGCATTAGATGAAACTTGGCTTGTGCTCAAAGTAACATCCCGAATCAAAGAGGGAGGGGGGATGAAGTGATGTTGGAGGATTAAGTAATTTGGATACCGTCGAATTTTGATAGAAGTCCCATAACTCCTCTATCAACTTCTCTTCTTCATAATCCTCAAACGATGGTTGTGATCCGGAAAAAATCACATCCTTACAATACTGAAGATATGAAGGCAAGTCTCGGGAATACTCTGTAAAAGTAGGCAAAGAAGTTAGCATAACTATCTGCCAAGTCCATATCAAAGAAACTAAAGACAAAAATAGTTTATCGAAATGATTATGCATAATCATTACCGTATACATCACCCAGCTCATTGTATTTTGCTTCAAGGATCTTTAAAAGCTCTACAACACCCAATCTAACATCCGGAACATATGGTTTAACGTCATCAGGCACCAAACCATTAAATAACAAGTCCTTAGTATCATCAGTTAAATTACTAGAGCACTGATGTTTGTTATCTCCATTTCTTCCACATCGAGATAATGAAAACATGGAACTAGACAAACTTGATTCCCATATTCCATAACCGTTAATATCGAAAAGAATTCTTATTGCTACAATGAGTATCGACATCACACAAACTCGCGTGGGTAACCTGAACTCGTTAGCCGATAAATACAATTCAGGAGGCGTAGACCATTCAAAAGTGTGGCATGCCATGGAAAGTATTTTGCTGGTAGGAAGAGATAATTGCCTGAAATAACGAGAAGCTATAGCATAAAAGTTCACCGCAGGCAATTCCAATTGAATTTTGTGGGCAATATCAGCTGCCATTGATTCCAATTTCTGTGGTGAAACAACATGGATGGGTCTGAACATACGATTGACACTAATAGGACAAGCCTTGGAGTGAGATCCAAGCTGTTTCTTAATTTCAACATAAGCAGCAAAGTATGGAAGCTTTCCTTCAATAGCCCACTTTAAAATATCTGTGGGCAAAATTGCCTCTCTGGCCACATGACAAACTAGAAAAGAGATGGCTAAAGAATAAGATAATGGAATTGTACTGCTCAGAGATCTATACCATATCATTACTGCACGCTGGCCCACTAGATTAACCGGTTCTGCACTACGCTTATTAGAACTAAGTTCAAATTCGTCGCCTTCCCCTGGAATGCAAAAGTGAATGAGGCCAAAAGATTAGCACCAGAAAGAAGAATCGTATAACTTAATTTTTATATTTTCATTTCGAAGTGTTGAATAATATGTTAACCAGAACCGTCAATATGGACATATTTATTTAAGGATTATCCATAAGGACAGGCTCACTGTTTCTATCCATAACAAACTAATATATAAGCATTGTGGAAAATATTTCTAACCAGAGATTAACCATAGAGTACAATTGAAGCAATAGCATATAATTATATTAACAAGGATTGAAGCTGGTGCTCAATTTCAACACTATTGGTGAATGACATATAAACGAAAAAAACAATATCTCTCAACCAGAGTTGATCTTCAAGGCAAAACGAGATGCATTTTGAAACTTGAACAGTTAGATATTCCTTATTTTCGCATTCAAATTTCATTTAGAGTTCTTGCTTAAATCCTTACTTAGCTCTAGCTTTCTTTTTTAATGGAGGTAGCATCTTCACAAGGATCTCTATTCTCCTCCTCTTGTACTTCGAGAGGCTTTATGTCCCTCTCACAGGTACTTTGGTTGATATAATAAATGGGTTAAGGGTCATGCCAAACTCACCACATGAGAAGTGAACTCTATTGAAAAAGTGGGAAACCATACCTTGTGTTTGAGCTTCTGATTCATGAATGGCCTCATCTGCCCATTCATCAGCCATAATCCTTGTGAAAGCTAAATATCTCAACCAAATAGGCCCAACAATCCCAACAATCAAAGGGCTCACATTAAACTTCTCAACTAAAGCCTCGCATTGCAATTGGATGATAATCTGAAACCCCTTCATGTATCTCATCCTAATCTCAGTATAATAATCATCATAACTCAAATTCTTTTGACTCGATCCAAAATCACTCGGCCCAGTAGGTCCAATCCCATCACCATCAAAATCATCAATATTCTCCTTCGGGATTTCATAGTGTTCCAAATGCTGAGACTGAGTGAGTCTTACCTGAGATATTGGTTCCCCTGCAATTGGACGGATACGCCGGTGAATGGTAGAGTAGTTTTCAAAGAGATCCTCCTCGTCAACACCCGTGGCAACGACGTCATCAGCTTGGGACCCGCAGTGCACACAGTAAAAGTAGCCATCATCACTGTTGTTGAAACCAATAGCGCCACATACATGGCATATCCGCTCCAACCTTCCTGGCATTATATCTACAGACATTAATTTCTAATTAGGATGTGCCATTTTTCAATCTTAACCAATAAGCCCCAACAATTATGAGCCTATACACAGGAATATCGGAAGGTAGAATTACTAAACAATTTTTTTCCCTTTTTAGACATGTAAGAAAAGGGATAAAGAATAAATTCTTACCTTTATAAAAGCATGAAACAGTCTGACCAGAGAAGGTTCGCAGACTGGTGGTGGAGAACAGCAGAAGATCTATGTTGACTCAGAAGTTGTGTCGGTGACCCGATTGGAGGTTTCAGGTTTCAGACGTCCTCAGATGCAGTGGTGGATGAGGAACTCTATATTGCAACCGTATAAATCTGGTGCTGAAGCCGGACTTTGTGTTATGAGAATGAGCTACCAGAAGTTGGATTTGGCGGCGTTTGCGGTTTAGAGGCGTAGGGAGTCTCTGCGCTGCGGTTGCAGTCGTGTTATTTTTTTAATTATTCAAATGATGCTATGTAAATTAAAATCATATTTTTTCTAGATTTTAATAAAAATTGATTAAGAGCCTGTTTGGTACAGCTTAAAATCTAATTAAAATTGAAAATATAGCCGGTAACAATAACGGCTATATTTTCAATTTTAATCTGATAAATCTCTACCACACACTCTCTAAATATATGGGATGTGTTCGGTAGAGATTAAAATTGAAAAATTAGCAATTATTGTTGACTTTTATTAGACGAGTGAGACTCAATAACGGCCATATTTTCAATTTTAATTGAATTTTGAGATGTACCAAAAAAACTCATGATTGAAAAGTTGTGTATCTTATTAAAAATAATTGTTTACAAATTTTAATCAATACCAAATAGGATCTATGTAAGATAATTACTGTTAATTGTGTATAACTTTATGAAAAATGCTTCTTGTACATAACTATTTATATTATGCTTTACATAATGATAATGTGTTAAAATGTAAGTGATGAAATTATTTGATTGATAAGGTTTTGATT
>CAIGRO010033346.1:0-10593 GCA_903798355.1 Fraxinus baroniana | reverse complement strand
TACTCCAACCAGGAATCGAACTCCTTACGCTGAGATTGCAAGCCCAACAATGTTCTTCCTTTGCCAACTTGGATGTGCTCCGGGGAGCATGGCTACTTGCTTCTTTCTTCTACACGTGATGGTTAGGGTAAAATTAATAATACAATAAATAAAAGGGAAAAGTTTCACGAATTACCCCAAATATAAATCCTGAAAATACTTAATAGCAAGAATTTATTCCTGAGGATATTTGGAAAATTTTCTCGAAAGAAATCTAACGATAATTAATGTAAAGGATTTGAAACACTTACAGTGTTGTTGACATTTTTGTTAACATTTTATGATGTGATAGGTAATTTGGCCACTTAAATAACACTTGTTCAAATCAATGACTAAATCTTTTAAACAACGTGGAATGTTTAATCAAGATATACAAAATGAATGTACAAGTAGCATAATTTTGCTACACTTGCAATTTTGGTTGAGAGTTTTGTTGACGTTACATGAGATAATAGGTAATGTGACCACTTATTTAAATAATACTTATTCAAATTAATGATCAGAGTTTTTAAATGTACGAAATGAATATACAAATAGCTTGATTCCTAATGTAAGAGTTTTGCCACACTTATAGTTTTAAGTTTTTTTTTTTTTTTTTAAATCATTGAATAGGGTTCCACAAAAATTATCCAACATTGAAGATAAATTTGTGATATGTTACAAAACAATATACCATAATGTAATACAAATTTCATGTTCTAATACATTAGTGTAAATATGTTTTGTTGGAAAATAAAACGAATCGGGGTAATATGTATGACACGAAATGAAGTATATGATCCCAAATATATATAATAAAATAAAAGACAAGAAATTAATTGGCAGATGAACATGATACTTTATTTAATTGACTAATATGAAGAAAACAAATACAATAATTGTGCATACAGGATTATTCTATATTTCAGTAATACAAAATTTGACAAACGGTCACCAGGGACCACGTTATATTATTAATTTCCTCAATTTGACTTTAGGAAGGAGGTGGACCGTGGAGAGAGAGTTGTGTATTGGTAAGTGGGTAAATAAGACAAAATGAAAAATTGACATCAAATATTTTTAATTACTTTGTATTTTTTTTCTTTTCAAAAATACATTTTTTAAGTATACCCCCGCCTTATAGGTTTGGCATTATCTCCTACCTTAATATATTCATGAAAATAATGTACAAATTAATGAATGACACCTAAGAAATTACATAGAGTAATATATAAAATCAAAACTAATCAAGTAAAAGTTATACATAATTTATTTTTCGATTAATTACCTCAAATATACCACATGCCACATTTATCATACTCATGTAATCGTAATTAGTAGGTTTGGCAATTATATCATATGATTATATACTTTTAATAAAATTAATGAAACTATAATCAAACTAGGCACCAAAAAGCACGATTGACTTCTAAAGTTAAAAAGTCTTTTTAATTTAATATAAAAGAGATAAATTTCCTAGTAACAAATTTCACGCAGAGCATAAAAAGGTTTTCATCAGAAGAATTTGGTACGTGGATTAAGTTATCCTCTTTTAGAATATTAATGGCATTTTCACGTTCTTTCCAAAAGATGGTACCTTATGCCCAACTGCTTCACATAACTCTTTCATAACTTCGTTCATACTTGATATGTGATCAGTATAAGGCCTTCCCAAAAAAAGAAGAAGAAGAAGATGGTTATCGAAGAAAAGGTGGAAGAGGATGGTTGAATCATCATGTTTTTCTTTCTTCTATCGCAGTTCAATAGCTTTATGGAGATTTCTTTTAATATTTACAGTTTATGTCATAAAATAAAATGAATTTGTAATTATATATACTAGATGTCAACCAATCAACATTTTTACTTCTTTATCCGGACTTAGAACCAGCTAGGAGAAAATTATGAGCAATGAAAACAATTCGTGTGATATACTCTTAACTCTGTTAAAATTAGATTTAATCCTTGTTTGGTATAGATTAAAATCTAATAAAAATCTCAAGTCGAAGTCAATAATTAATTTCAACAACGCATTTCATATTATCCACAACTTTTTAATCACACGTTTAATTAACTTTTATCAAAATCTACTAAAATTCTGATTTTAGTCTACACAAAATAGGGGATTAATATTTGTTGGTCGTCCTTAGATTTCTCTATCAATGCTCCCAAAAAATTCAGTAATGAGCATATGAGGAAGGAAATTTGTTTAATATTTGATGATAGAAAATGAAAAATAACTTCACTTACTATTTTATCTAGAATGGAATCTTTTTAGTTGATATTCTAAATACAACATTCTAACTTCATTACCTTCTTCGTCTTCTTCCTCATCACCTGCCCTACAACCACCTTGTATCCCAACTCTCTCTTCTCTTTGTACACGTGTCATATCCAACCAATGTTACACAATCTCTTCTTACTGAAAATATCTCAAGAAAAGCTCGAGAATCTCTCGAATGTCCAGTAGTAGCAAGGGTGACGAGAAGAGATGGAAGTTGAGGTGAGAAAGAAGATAATAACTCAAAAAGATAAAAAATAAACATTTGATGGTTAAAAACCCCTCTAATTTTTTTTTTTGATAATTACGTAAGGTTTATTTTGAGAAATTCTGACTAATTGAGCACATCTTTGACCTGGTTGTCGTGAGGCGGATTCCATCAAATGGGGACCAACTTGTTACTTTTCAACTTCGAAAAACAAATACTATGAGACGTATGTCTTCTTGATTAGGACCACAAGAGCATCCAACGTTGAACGAAGATATGTCAAAATAATTAATTAGAGTTAGCCAAACAATAATGCGTGTCATTTTTGTTTTTTCATTTGACAATGTGATAATAAGTTCTTATTAATTGAAAAATAAATAAATAAATATAATTATAGCTGAATTGTCTCTCTCAATCCTTTTTTAAAATGTAGCAACGGACTGAACCAAATTTATCATAAGATTTTACTTGTTAGGATTATTAAACACTAAGATTGTCCACTGTTAAATCATGACACGTAACCTTATGGCCTCGTATCTCTTCTTTCCNCGGACTGAACCAAATTTATCATAAGATTTTACTTGTTAGGATTATTAAACACTAAGATTGTCCACTGTTAAATCATGACACGTAACCTTATGGCCTCGTATCTCTTCTTTCCAAGTTCCCACCTCAATAAGTACAATTTTCTGCTGTATATAAAGGAAAATGTCATTTGTACACTTCAAAGTGTACATTATGTTTACAATTACTTTGTTGTAAAAAAAAATGATTACAAGAAAAAATGTGTTTTTTTAAATTGTCAAATGACAGTTTTCTACATGACAAACTGTCAAACTTCGTGTACACACCAAACATGATTGATATATGAAACATTGTGACATGATAAATTGTGCACAGTATGATTGATTTTAAAAAATTACGAAAGATGTAGACAAAAATACCATTGTTCATACCAAGATTTGATATAGGGTGTGTTTGAGCAACATTGTTTTGAAAGAATGTATTCTGAAATAGTAGATTGATGGAGAATGTGTGGTTGAAAATGAGTAGAAGAATGAAAAGAAAAATTTAACGTGTACCAAACAGGGCTAAATTATTAATTATTTTAGGATTTACACACATTTAAGATAGGAAATTCATTATTATTATCTTAGATGTGTTTGAGCCACATTATTTTGGAAAAATATATTCTTAAATAGTAGATTGATGAAAAATGTGTGATTGAAAAAGAAGGAAAAACTATTAATGTGATGAAAAATATTATTTTAATGAAGAATGTGTGATTGAAAATGAGTAGAAGATTGAAAATAAAATTTTAATTTGGCTCAAACATGTGCCTAATTTATTGTATATGGATAAAGGGACAATTGAATAACAAAAAAAAAAAAAGAATGATAAATATCAAACTGTTATAATTGTCGAAATAATTATTTCAGATCAAAGTCAACAATTAATTATAAATACACATTTCATGGTATCTATAATTCTTATCGATTTTTCAACACATTTTATCAATTTTTATAAAGATTTAATTAATTTTTGTTTTATCAAAATTATATTTGCTAATCAATCACTAGTAATATTCGAGAACAAACATTAAAAAACAAATTGATAAATAGTATATGGGATTTTGTTACAGGATAGAGATGCGGTGTTTGTCATCTTTGTAACATTGGACAAATCTCCTCTTATATATATGATTACTGGGATTTCATTTATGGCCTCGTATCTCTTCTTTCCCAGTTCCCACCTCAATAAGTACCATTTTCTGCTGTATATAAAGGAATTTGTCATTTGTACACTTCAATGTGTACATTATGTTTACAATTACTTTGTTGTAAAAAATTATTACAGTTGTCAAATGATAGTTTTCTACGTGACCAACTGTCAAACTTGGTGTACACACCAAACACGATTGATAAATAAAACGTTGTGACATGATAGATTGTGCATGTTATGATTGATTTTAAAAAATTACGAAAGACGTAGACAAAAATACCATTGTGCATACGAAGATTTGATCTAATTTATTGTAGATGGATAAAGGGACAATTGAATAACAAAAAAAGAACGATAAATATCAAGCTGTTATAATTGTTGAAATAATTATTTGACATCAAAGTCAACGATTAATTATAAATACACATTTCATGTTATCTATAATTCTTATCGATTTTTCAACACATTTCATCAATTTTTATAAAGATTTAATTAATTTTTGTTTTATCAAAATTATATTTGCTAGTCAAGCACTAGTAATATTCGAGAACAAACATTAAAAAACAAATTGATAAATAGTATATTGGATTTTGTTACAGGATAGAGATGCGGTGTTTGTCATCTTTGTAACATTGGACAAATCTCCTCTTAATATATATACTAATGACCCTAAAGTTTTTGTTTCCTCAAATCTAGTTAATAAACCATCCTCAGGTACGACATTTACTCTCATTGGTCACTCGGAGAATTTAGGTAAAGTAAACTGAGGTTCGATCGTAGATTCTTACCTATATAATTCTTAAAATTTCAGAAATCCCTATATTTACACGTGTAGTCAACAACTTTTTTTTTTTTCCTCCAAAAATGGAATATGAAATTGGGGGCGTGATTCTGGCCTTACTATTATGGGCTGCATGGAAAATTGCAACGGCGAGTGGACAGCGACAGTTGAAGGAGGTTGGACGGTTGCCGCCAGGACCGACGCCGTGGCCGGTGGTAGGTAATATTTTTCAACTGGGTTTAGGCGCACCTCATGAGTCATTTGTTAAGTTGGCCAGAGATCATGGCCCGATAATGACACTCTGGCTGGGGTCAATGAACACGGTGGTGATTTCATCAAATGAGGCTGCGCGTGTCATGTTCAAGAATCACGACGGAGTCTTGGCGGGAAGAAAAATATATGAAGCCATGAAAGGAAATTACGGCAATGAGGGGTCACTAATAACGGCCCAATATGGGCAACATTGGCGGATGCTACGGCGCTTGTGCACCACTGAGTTCTTTACAACGAGTCGACTCGACACCATGCGAGTTGTACGAAGACAGTGTATTGATCAAATGGTGCAATTCATACACGAATCGGGTGAGTCGGGGACCACTGCTATTGATATCAGGAGATTCTTTTTCTTGATGTCTTTTAATCTCATGGGCAACCTCATATTTTCAAAGGACCTTTTGAATCCGAAATCCGAAAGAGGATCCGAATTCTTTTTCCATGCAGGAAAGGTTATGGAGTTCGCAGGTAAGGCAAATGTTGCAGATTTCTTCCCAATTCTAAGATGGCTTGATCCACAAGGAATAAGAAGAAAAACACAGTTTCATGTTAACCACGCTTTTGATATTGTTGGAGAATTCCTCCAAGAGAGGTTGGGAACCATGGAGAATGATTGTATTCGAAAGAAGATAAGAGACTACTTAGACGTGCTTTTGGAGTATCGAGGAGATGGTACAGAAGGACCTTATATATTTGGTCCTAGAACTATAAACGTCATCATCTTTGTAAGTATTTTTCTACTTTTAAGTGTCAATCTCTTTTAACTAGTCACAAATCACACCGGTAATGTCACCAATTTCGTTACCATTGCTAACAGTTAAGCAACTGAAACGTCTAAAGTTGAGTGACCAACATGAAATAAACTTTCAAGTTATGTGACCTACACTCGTTACTTCTTGTATAGACTATATAATTGTTAGAATATTATAAGAATAGTTAAATTAATCCAACGTTTGGTGTAGTTAAAAATGAGATATTTAATAAATTTTGATAAAAATTGATGAAATGTTTAATTGAAAAGTTGTAAAAGTAGTGGATCCTAAGGAAGCATCCAACACCAGACTCAAAAAATAAAAAATTAAGACGAACTAATATTTAAAAAAGAAGTTTACATATAAAAATATATTGTAAACATTTTAATTGGGTTGGGGGTAGACTCCGGCTCCCCCAAATTTGTAACCGATGGGTCTTATTAATATGTGAATAAAAGTAATTGTTGAATTTATTTAGATTTTCATGAACTTTTAAGCTGTATCAAACATGAGCTTAATATTTACTATTTTTATTAGGGTTAATTTCACAAACGGTCACTGAACTTATCTAAAAATTACAAAACGATCACTAAAGTTTAAAACTTGCAGAATCGGTCACCAAAGTTTCATGTGCTTCCATAAACGGTCACTGAAATTTTAATTTGTTTCACAAACGGCCACGGAAGGACCGTTATGATTTTAATTCAAACTTAAATGACTAAAATACGTGAACATAGAGGCTTGACCACCTCAAGTGTAGATTTCTTGCTATTAAATGCCACTTTGGAGTAAATTAGATGGAAATTGTAAAAGTGATATTTTAATTCTCGTTCCACCTATATACGTACAATACCATAAATTTAGATATGAGATATAAATATTTTTCTATGTATTTGTGTGATCATGCATAGATTTCCTAACTTTTACTACACTTTTATTTATTTTAGTTCACATAAAAATATAGCGTATTCTTGTTTAAAATAAATTTGCACTTGAGGTGGTCCAACTTCTATGTTTACATGTTTTAGTCCTTTAAATTTGAATTAAAATCATAACGGTCCTTCAGTGATTGTTTGTAAAACAAATTAAAACTGCAGTGATCGTTTGTGAAAGCGCATGAAATTTCAATGACTGTTTTTGCGAGTTTTAAACTTCACTGACTGTTTTATAATTTTTAGGTAAGTTCAGTGACCGTTTGTGAAATTAACCCATTTTTATTATAGCATAAAAGTTGGAATGATACATGTATCTCCTAAGTAGTTTAGATAAAAATACATTTTTAGTAGATTTTGATGTTTAGTTGAAAAGTTATGAATTTCATAAAATACACAATTAATATTAAGCTCTCATCTCACAACCATTATTTTGAGAAAATGGGGTTTTGAATAATGATTTTTTGTAGAATTTATGGTTAAAAAGACAGTAAAACTTTTGAATTTACATGTAAAATATTTTATTGCTTAAATATTTGGTTAAAAACGAGTATGAGAATTAAAACACTTTAAAATAATCATTGTCAAACCGGGGCTAATAATTGATATTGGATATTGCTTTTTACTATACACAAACATATGCACTAGTTGAAGGCAACAGCTACCGGAGCATATGTTGGGTGTCGAGTAAAAGCTCCATGCACAAGGATATCTAATTTTTGTGTTTAGAACTTTGAAAAAATCTTTAGTTAAAAAAGTTCATATTTCGACTTTAATTGATATGAATGTTGAGTGCTTAATCTTTTTTTTTTTTTGTTTTTTTGCCTGATTTTCAGGAGATGTTCACTGCAGGGACCGACACCACCACCAGTACACTAGAGTGGGCAATGGCGGAGCTCCTCCACAACCCCGCCACGCTTCAAAAAGTTCAGGCTGAGCTAAGAACCATAACTGACGGCGGAGAGAAGATTGAAGAGGAAAACCTTAATAAACTCCCATACCTTAATGCCGTCATCAAGGAGACGTTAAGGTTACACCCACCTCTCCCTTTCTTAGTCCCTCATATGGCTATGGACTCATGCAAAATGTTTGACTATTTTATTCCAAAAGAAACCCAAATTCTTGTAAATGTTTGGGCCATTGGGAGAGATCCGAAAACTTGGAAAGACCCGTTGGAATTTAAACCCGAACGGTTTTTGGAGCCAAATATGGTGGATTACAAAGGGCACCATTTTGAGTTTATACCATTCGGATCTGGCCGGCGTATGTGCCCGGCGGTGCCATTGGTGGCTCGGGTGCTGCCCTTGGCTTTAGGCTCGATTTTGCATTCATTTGATTGGGTTTTAGCCAATGGACTGAAAGCAGAAGAAATGGATATGAGTGAAAGAATGGGGATAACTTTGAGGAAAGCGATTCCATTGAAGGCAATTCCAGTACCGTACAAGGGATGACAATAATGTGTGAATTAATTTCAATGCTAAGATTTTCGTGATGTTAAAAACTAAATTTAAATAAATATACTTGTCTTTATTGTAAGCGTTATGCCTAAATCCAATCGATTTTGAATATAAACACTTTTAATATATAATTAATGCATATTATTTATGGTATGTCTATTATTTGATTGAATTTATATTATAATAAATTAAATAATAGAGTTCGTAGATTCAAGTATTGATAACTTTTTCATACTAAGGAGGAGTTATTTTGAAATACAAACTACATACGATCGAATCTTAAATTATTTATGGTCATAGTAATAACGAGATATGGATATCGTTATTACGGTTAGATCATTATGTGTTGTATTTTTACTTTTGAAGTGAGTAGCTAATCTCAAGAGTTATAATGTAGTGACATTTAAATGAACAAGTGGATGTTTTGTTAAAGAACAAAATATTGAAGATCCATTGGAGAGATTCCACATGGATAATTATCTGAGTGTTAGTGGTTAATATCTAATGTTCGGTAATGAAATTGATCATTTGACTTGAGGTTATCATAGTACCTTATATGGGGACATCCACGTTTTGGTGATGTTGGATGTTGCTCTGCCAAAAGTCGCTAATATAACATCGTTCGAATATGTCAATAATCATATGAAAGTTGTGAATGATCAATATATAATTCGTCATTTTTAGATAGTAATAGATTATGATTTACATTTTCATTCAATTAAGTTGATAATGAAATTCTTGACCAATGTGTATTCATAAGTCAAATTTTTTTTTTGACTTATATTGACTTAATTGTAAGATGAAAGATATGATCGATAATTTAGATTGACAAACTTCATATCTCATAATTGATCGGATCACATTTACGAATGGATTATAGTTTCACAGTAAACTAACAAATTTGATTTTGTCATACCATCTGACATTTCCAGTCACACGTGTTGCCCTGACCGTTGCTAGATATCAATTTTGGACGATGAATGTGAATTAATTAATCTAAGTGAATTAATGATAAATTAAAAAGTGTTTTAGTTTATCTTATTTTGATTAGATGAAAATAATAGTTCACGTCATTAGGTATCGTGATCAGGAACCAAATATGTCACACATAAAAAAAGAACTGAAAGAATGAAATACACTAATTAATTAATTGATAAGTGTTGAACAATTAGTTAATTGTGATACTTATTAATTAGTTAAAGAACCATGTTTAATTAATTAGACATTTGCCCGTGTTAAGTTTAAGTGTGGGTTAAGTTCACTTGGACTTCTATTAATAAGCGGTTAGGATTTGACAAATAATAACAACACAATTCATTATCCTGCTAATACAAGAAAACCGTAATTCTCACATTCTTGTTTCCTATGTGAATTTTCATTGGAGGTTGAATAGCTATGGATTGCAGATCGTGATTGTTCGTGTTCAAAATAAGTAGAGGAGTTTGCAAAATTCAACAAATGTATAATTTCTATCACATTTTCTTTCTAAATACGAAGAAGATCATTGTTAGGAATTGAAATATTATTTAAATTTCGATATGCATGTTAAGAGCATGTTTGACAATCATTATTGTAGAAAAAAGAGTTTTGAATAATAATTTTTAGAAGAATGTGTGATTAGAAAATAGGGAAAAGTTTTTTGTATACGTGTAGAATATTTTATTGTATGAATGTGTAATTAAAAATGATCATATAACAAATTGTAAAATAAAGTAACGAAGGTCAAACCCTCACTAATAAATTCCCAACATTTACAATATTTTAAAGTATATAGTAGTGGAGAGCTCTCTAATTGATAAAGATGCTGCTTCAGAATCAGAAAGAGTAGTAGACGTTGAAAAGTTAAAAGAAGAAAATGTCACTTCCTTAATAGTTCAAAGTAGACAAATTTCTATGTATAAGTCATGCCATTCTTTATATGTGAAATGTGCACGTTTCAAATTTTTACCTAATGAATTATCGAATTGACAAGTGATGACTCTCTATTGTAAAGCATAAATTGTCGAATTGACAAGTGGTACCCCCTATTGGGTAAAATTTTCCTTAAATGTAACCTATCCTCATACGAATGAAACAAACATACAGCAAAATATACTAGCTAAATTACTCAAACTTGATAGTCATACAAGAAAACTAAAGTTTAGGGACGTGTTCGGTAGAGATTAAAATGTG